>JAJJMA010009282.1:778-20472 GCA_023529015.1 Papaver nudicaule | reverse complement strand
CTTTGCCAAGTAGCTTTGAAACGTTGAGGGTGTCTCTTAGCAATTCTACTCCAAATGGGAAGCTGACTATGAGTATCGTGACAAATGCTTTGTTGACAGATGAGGTTAGAAGAAGATCATCCGACTCATCTCATTCAGAGGCTCTTGTTACAGAGAACCGGGGGAAAAAGAAAGAGAGATACAAGAAACCATTTGGCCGTAGCAAGTCAAGGGGTAAATCAAAGTCCAGAAGTGAGGTTGTGTGTTGGAATTGTCACACAAAGGGTCATTTTAAAAATGAATCCAGGAAGCCGAAGCAAGAACATAAGAAAGGGGATAGAAATGACAGACATGACAATGATGTTGCAGCTGTAGCAACAGACGATGGTGATATCATTTTATTCTCTGACTGTGATGATGTATGTGTTAGTTCTGCAGGTTCTGATTCAGAATGGGTGGTAGATTCAGGTGCATCCTACCATGCTACTACTCGAGCAGATGTGTTTACTTCTTACAGGGCTGGTGATTATGGATCAGTCAGAATGGGAAACAGTGGTGTTTCTAAAATTGTGGGAACGGGTGATGTGAAAGTTGATACTAGTGTTGCCTGCACATTGTTCTCAAAAACCTGCGACATGTACCAGATCTTCGGTTGAATCTTATGTCACCAGGAGTGCTAGATGATGAAGGGTACACAAATCACATAGGTGAAGGGAATGGAAGCTCACCAAGGGCTCCATGATTATTGCAAGAGGCAAGAAGGTTGGCACATTATATTTAACCCATGTGAAGCTTATGAAAGGTGACTTGAATGCTATTGATAAAAGAGTCAACCTCCGAGCTATGGCATAGAAGACTTGGTCATCTTAGTGAGAAGGGAATTCAAATTCTCACCAAAAGACAAGCTTTGCCAAATGTAAAAGGTATAAATTGGGTAAGTGCACTCATAGTTTGGTTGGTAAACAAACAAGAGTTTCTTTTTATAAGGCTTTACCTAAGCGTGATACTAGTATTTTGGATCTTGTTCATTCTGACGTTTGTGGACCTTTAAGGGTCAAAACACTTGGTGGAGCTGTTTATTTTGTGACTTTTATAGATGATGCTTCAAGGAAGGTTTGGGCTTATGCAATCAAAGTCAAAGATGATGTTGTTTCCGTGTTCAAGACCTTTCACAGTATGGTGGAAAGAGAGACATGAAGAACCTTGAAGTGCCTTCGTATCTGATAACGGGGGAGAATATATTGGGTCACTTGAAGTGTATTGCAAGAGTGAAGGTATACGTCATGAACAATCAGTTCTGAATACTCCACAACAAAATGGTGTTGCTGAGAGGATGAACCGCACAACTCTTGAGAGAGTTAGGTGCATGTTATCTCATTCCAAGTTGCAGAGGCATTTTTGGGGTGAAGCAATGAATACTGCTGTATATTTGATCAATCGATCCCTTTCGAGACCGTTAGATGGATAAGTAGCAGAGAAGGTAGGGAGAGACAAAGAACCAACATATGATCATTTGAGAGTGTTTGGTTGCAGGGCCTTTGTTCATATCCCAAAGGATTAGAGATCAAAGCTTGATGACAAAGTGAAGCAATGTATATTCGTAGGCTATGGGAATGAGAAGTTTGGGTACAGGTTGTGGGATCCAGTTGATAAGAAGCTCATCAGAAGCAGAGATGTGGTATTTCTTGAAGATCAGACTATTGAAGACTTTGAGAAGACTGACAAGCCAAAGCTTCAATTCGATATGAGGTTGGATCCAAATCCAGTTGTTCTTACTCCGGAACAAGCTGAAGATGTGGGTGTTGATGGTAATGCAGAAGAAGAGCATATTCAGGAAGATGAAGCTCATGAAGACGTTTCAGTGGGTGATATTGGTGAGCAGGAAGTGCAACAAGTTCCAACTGCTAAAGTAAGAAGATCCAGCAGACCCAGAGTGCCATAAAAAAGGTATAGAACACATGAGTATGTGTTACTCACAGATGCAGGTGAACCTGAGTCTTATGAAGAGGCTCTTAGTGTACCCGACAGTGAGAAGTGGCAGATATCCATGCAAGAAGAAGTGACTACTTTGGAAGAGAATGACACTTATGAGTATGTCGAGAGGCCAAAGGGGAAGAAAGTTCTGAAGAACAAGTGGGTCTACAGAAAGAAGTTTGAAGAGAATAACTCACAACCAAGGCACAAATCTCGCTTAGTTGTGAAGAGTTACGGGCAGAGAAAAGGTGTTGACTTCGATGAGATTTTCTCACCACTGGTGAGGTTTCCTTCTGTTCGGGTGGTGTTGGCATTAGCATCTAGTATGGACTATGAGATTGAACAACTAGATGTGAAGACAACATTTCTTCATGGTGATCTTGAAGAAGATGTGTATATGGAACAACCCGAAGGTTTTGAAGTCAAGGGCAAGGAACACTTAGTATGCAAGCTGAAGAAGAGTTTATATGGTACAATAATTTTGAATTGTTCATGAAGGAACATGGGTACAAGAGGACATCTTCAGATCATTGTGTATTCAATCAGAAATTTGCAGATGGTGATTTTTTTATCCTTTTGCTCTATGTTGATGATATGCTTATTGTTGGAATAGATAAGAACAAGATTGACAGGTTGAAGTCAGACTTGAACAAGTTTTTTGCCATGAAAGACATGGGTCTAGCAAAGTGTATTCTTGGTATGCAAATCTCTCGTGATAGGAAGGCAAGGAAGTTGTGGTTATCACAAGAAGGCTACATTGAGAAGATGTTGCAAAGGTTTAACATGAACAAGGCTGAACCGGTGAGTTGTCCACTTGCAAACCATTTCAAGTTATCTCGTGATCAATGTCATGTGAATGATGTTGAGAAACAGAAGATGGAGGAAATCCCTTATGCGTCCGCAGTTGGTAGTTTGATGTATGCCATGGTGTGTACAAGGCCGGATATAGCTTATGCAGTTGGTGTGGTAAGTAGATTTCTGGCAAATCCAGGTATGGAGCATTGGGAAGCAGTGAAATGGATACTACGGTATCTAAGGGGTACTTCTAATATGTGTTTGTGCTATGGTGGCGATAAGCCAGAGTTAGTGGGTCACACAGATTCCGATTTGGCAGGTGCTCAAGACACTTTGAAGTCTACATCGGGTTACTTATTTACCTATGCAGGGGGGGCTGTGTCTTGGCAGTCAAAGTTGCAAAGATGTGTGGCGTTATCTACTACAGAGGCAGAATATATAGCCGCTACAGAGAGTTGCAAAGAGATGGATGAAGAGGTTTGTTAGAGAAATCGGTATGAATCAACCGAAGTTCATTGTTTATTGTGACAGCCAGAGTGCCATTCATCTCAGCAAGAATTCGAGTTTTCACTCGAAGTCAAAGCACATCAATATTAGGTACCAGTGGATACAAGAAGTTCTTGAAGAGAAGGTTTTGTATATTGAGAAGATCCGTACAGACGACAATGGTTCTGATATGATGACCAAGTCACTACCGAAGTACAGGCATGTTCGCTTTTGCAGCAAGGCAGGTTTGGTGGTGACCGGTACCTCGTCGTAAGTCGTGAGTGGGAGATTGTTGGGCCTGGTCACTCCTTACGGGCCAGACAAGTGATGTCCTTTAACATCTAAAGGGAGCTGGCGTTAGTGGCAGGTGTGGTATGTTTTAAGAAACATACAGGAGATTGTTTTTCTTATCTCACTGTCGGCAAAAAGAGTGAGTGTGTGCGACAGTTAAGGAGAGTGAAGAAAAGAGGGATAAATAGAGAGAATCAGTTTGAGAGAAGAAAGGGGTTTGTCAAGGAAGTGTTTGGCAAGATCTTGGTGCAAGTTTTGGCATCTATTCTTTAATCCAATCTTGGTGATTTCTAGGATTGTTCAAACCCTAGTTGTGAGTATTTCTACTCTTGTTCTTGTTAATTCTTTTTTAATCTTATCTATTGATAAAGGAATTAGTGAATCCGCCATTGTATTGGTGAGTATTGTGAATCCACCATTGTTGGTGAGTTTTAGGGAAAAGTTATCAAGGTGCTCATTCTCATTTGCACCTAAGTAGTGTTATCTCAAATTTGGGAGATATTGTTGTAACCCATTGATTCATAGTGGAAGTTTGCCCCGTGGTTTTTTACGCCTCTCATTGAGGTGGTTTTTTCCACGTTAAATCCGGTGTCACGTATTTGTCTTTGATTCGTCGTTCTTTTGATTATTTCCGCATTTGTGTTACATATTGTGCGCAGAGTCTCGGATTTTGCAGGTCTCCCCCAACAGAAACATCATTTTGGTGGTAACCACCATTACGATAAAAAAAAAAACTTAGGATGATTAAGTTGTAACTAATGGAATTAAATCGATCGACGAGATTTCTAATCGTAACTTACTGGCAACTCTTCCCATTTTTGTATCTTGTCAGTCGGCTAGATACTTTTATGATCAAAACACCATCAGTTAAGGGACGTTGTCATTTCGCGATCATAAATACAAGTGTCTAAAATAAGTTAAAGGATCATGATTACCTGATTAAGCTAGTTGTATCTTTTTTATTTAAGGCAATGACTAAATACAACCTACTATTTAACTAAATACAACCCACAGTTAGAAAACAAAATGTTTGGTGACCAGTTTTATGCGGGTAAGAAATACCTACCTTTATCTTTGTTTTTCTTAGTCTTCTTCTTTATCCGTAAGTTTAACTTCATCATAAAATAAATCATAATAACATGTTCAGCCCCACCATCATCATGGTCTATCTTCAAATATACACTATGCAGGAATGATACATATGAAACCCTGTGAAGTACTTAGTAAGGAATAAGAGGCTGATTTATTTAATAAAGACTTATTTTCTTGATCAACTTATCTATGATAATACCATCGATACCATTTATGTAGCGATTAATATTTAGTTACTCTATTAACAAAGATCAATTCACCTTTTGCTTAAGTCGCACCAGATCTCTACGGCAACAAAGATGATGATAATTTTTCAAAATTACAACGAATTAAATCTAGGGTTGTGATTAGACTTTGATCATTTTCCTTCCAATTTAAATGTGCTTTAGAGTTTAATATAGTCGATAAGATAATACTCCCCCCGTCCCACATAAATTGAGTTAGTTGAGTTTTGCACAATTATTAAGGCAAGGAAGAGAGAGATTAACTTTTTACTATTTTTTTTCAATTATACCCTTATAGATAACATTGATAGTAAAATTTAGAAACGACATATCTCTCAAATTATGACACGTACTTTGTAAACTTTATATCATTAAAAAGCATTTTAAAACACCTACGCAACGAGTACAAACATGACTATGAAATTATAAATATTTATCGTACTAAGATTTCATAACAATAATCAATTTAAAGGGTAAGATTAGAAACATGGTCTATATAATAAAACTAGCTCAATTTATGTGGGACAAAATCAAAATAGAACTAGCTCAATTTATGTGGGACGGAGGGAGTACGATTTTGTGAATCGATTATCTTAACTTGAAAAAATAACAAAAATTACAAAATCCATGTTGTCATGTTCTAAAAAACAAACAAGTTTAGGGTTCACCATTGTTTTGACATAGAAAATATTAGGAGGTAGTTATTACCCAGTTTATTGTGGGTGAATTACAATTGATTTTCTGAGTAAGGGTTGTATATGTAAAATGGGGGTTGTATTTAGTCACTGCCTTATTTAATTATTTAATTAATGTTGTAATGTAATCTTGAGAAGAAAAAAAATGAGGAAGAAGAAGAATTCATAGAATACCTAACAGAGACAAAGTAAATGGGTAATGATACCAAAAATCAAATTTGGTTTACAAATATTTGTTTTTATGCGCTGATTTTGGCGCTGCAGACTTTACTTTGGCGCTTCAAAGGGTGACAAAATAGGGTCATCGGGAATCAAAACCAAAAACCCCTTATAAAAATGGACAGTTTTATCCTTATAAAATAACAAACAACCATGTTCTTCTCCTCCTTCACTATCAACGCCACCACCACCCCGCCACCACCCCTGATAATAATAGCTCTGCCACCACCATCGCAGCCCTAAAACCCATTCTTCTTCTCTGAATTACCAGTGACGATAAACCATAACCACTTCTGATCTCCCTCAAATTAGGATCTCCCTTAAACCATAAACAATTCTGAACAAACCCCATGTTTTCAATCATGTTTTCATTGTTTTTTAGGTTAGAATCATCGAATTGGGGCTGTTTTTTTTTTTACCAGTTGGTTTTACGGTTTGGATTTCATATGAAACCGAGGCGTAAACTAGTTTTTACGTCTTGTGATTCTTCATGAAGTAAGGCGTAAAAGATTTTACGCCTTGCAAACCAAGGCATAAAAGATGCCTTAGTTTTGCCCTAGAATGTTTTACGCCTACCAAACCAAGGCGTAAACATTTTGGAAGGTGCTCACAAAAATGTGAACCGTAAACATCAAAACCAAACCGTAAAAAAAAAAAATGCAACCAAACCGTAAAACAAAATATTGGGGCATGAATAATGAATTGGGGCGTCAAAACCAAACCGTAAAAAAAAATGCAACCAAGCCGTAAAACAAAATATTGGGGCGTAAAAAATGAATTGGGGCGTCAAAACCAAACCGTAAAAAAAAAATGCAACCAAGCCGTAAACCATGAATTGGGGCGTAAAAAATGAATTGGGGCGTAACAACATCAAAACCAAGGCGTAAAAACTGAATTTAACCCCCCAATTGGGGCGTAGAACATATTTTTGGGCGTAAAATTTTGGGCGTAAAACATATTTTTGGGGCGTAAAACATATTTTTTCGGGCGTAAAACATATTTTTTCGGGCGTAAATTTTCTTACGCTCCAAAAAATAAACAGTAATTTTTTCCTTCTATTTTGCTCACACAAAACCAAGCCGTAACTAGGCCAATTGGGGCGTAAAACATATTTTTGGGGCTAAAATTTTGGGGCGTAAAACAGATTTTTTGGGGCGTAAATTTTATTTTTGAGGCGTAAAACATATTTTTGGGGCGTAAAACCTATTTTTAAGGCGTAAAACATATTTTTGGGGCGTAAATTTTTTTTTGGGCGTATTTTTTTTTTGTGGCGGCGGCGACTGTCGGTAGTTATTTTTTTATGGTGGTGGCGGCAATTATTTTTGGTGATGATGTTAGTGGTGGCGGCAGTTGTAGTAGGTGGTGGGGGTGGTAAAAAGAATAGAGAAGAAAATTATATAGAAAGGTAGGGTTTTAATTTAAACCTAAATGTGTAAGGGTAATTTAGACTTTGCATACATATTTAGATATCCCTTATAACTACCCTTTGGATAGTTTTATTACTTTGAAGCGCCAAAGTAAAGTCTGCAGCGCCAAAATCAGCGCATTTGTTTTTGAAGGGAAGGTTGTGTTTATAGAAAGGGTTGCATTTAGTCACTGTCAATGTGTTAAAAAATTTATTGCAAAGTGAAAAAGAAATAAAAGAAGAAACCTAGGACAAAGCCCAGCCCATCACAGTTTAACTGAAATCTAAAATATCCACCCAATTTAGCATCAAATCCCCAAATGTTAAGAATGAAAACCAATTGAATTGATCCTCGTTGATATACCAAGCATTTCACTTAAATTATGAGCTCCTGCTGAGGGACTTTTTTTGGGGAGCAACTAACGGAAGAATTTTTTTTTGCTGGGTGAGTTGGGCTAAGCTATGCAAACCAGAAATCCATTCCAGCTCGTGTTTTCCTCGGACAAAAAAATTGATGACACTCAAGAGAACAACATACAAATCGGAAATATAAGCTTCATGAAGATCTAACTTCAATTGTCAGAATGGGAGTTCTCATCCTCCTTCGGGGGTGCAAACTGCCTGGTAAGCCGGGACCTTGTCCATGGATCCATAGGAGGTCTTGGTGGGGTTGAGGAGTTGGAGGCTTCGCCTGTCTCAGTTCATTATCTCTGTCAACAAACCTAAGGAAAACAAAGAACAGCAGAAGAGTGTTGGTGTCAGCTTTTCCTCTAAGTACACCCTCTATTGCTTGAATATAAATATGGAGAACATTGAAATGAATTTGAACTAATCAATTTGGATACTTCCCAGCACATCCTTAGGATCATCTCTGAGTGGACACGGCAAATAACGGTAAAGCGTGTTTCTCTAAAATTTGGCAAAGCAACCAAACCTCTATCAAGGGGAGGGATGAGAAACATTTAAACGAGAAATCAATAAAACCAAAACTTACTCAATATATGCCATTTCTGCAGCATCCCCCACTCGAAAGCGAGTCCGAAGCATTCTAGTATATCCACCTTCCCTATGTCTGCTTATACAGTAATTTCCACATAAGCTTATGAAAAGTTTCAAGGTAACAGAAAAAAAAAACAATTATGGAAAAGCTTACTTGTACCGATAGGCCAACTATGTAAATAACTTATGAAGAACATCATCTCCTCGCACGAATGCAGAGGCCTGCCTTGCAGCAGCAAGAGTATTCTAGATTGGTGGAAGGAAAACCGTATTAAAATGGGATCACACTAAAGTTCACAACTATAAATAATAGTGTAGGAATCAGCTGAGCTGAATTGTCCTGTGTCTGAGTCAGATAGTCAGCTGTGTCTGACCCATTTAGTCTTACTCAGTCCGTTATATTACTGCACTATAAATACTGTTATCATTGTAATGATTGGTAACGTTTTCTCATTAATCAAGATTATCCTTTATCAAATATTCTCATGGTATCAGACAGGTTCAGATCTTCAGATCAAAAACCTGATGATAACTAAAAATTATCAGAGAAATTCGTTCTAGATCAAGCTAAAAACCTTTGTAATACCAATAGCTTCGTTCAAAAATCATCAAAAATCTTTTGTAATACTAAAATTCAACCAGATCTTGGTTGAATCTCTCTGCAAGTTGAAGTTCTCCATTGATGGTTGTAACTCGACGAGGAGTATATCAAAATCAAGAAGATAACATCACCAACAGTTTCTCGAAGAATCAAACCTCTTCAAGAACAGATCAAGAATTCACACAATTTCAAGAAAATCAAGAAAATCAAGAAAATCAAGAAAATCAAGTAATAATGGCTTCCGCTGGTAATGGTAATTTCACTATTCCTTTCACGAATATTACCAATTTTGTCTCAATTAAGTTGGATTCTACAAATTATCTGTTGTGGAAAAATCAGTTTCAAAGAATTTTGGTCTCCACTGATTTGATTGGTTATGTTAATGGTACAATTGAAGAACCAGTACAACACATTACTGTTGATGAAGTTCAGACAATTAATCCTGAGTGGATAAATTGGAAGAAGGCTAATGATTTTGTTGCAGGTTGTTTAGATGCAACATTTACTTCTACTGTTAGTGGTGACATGTATGGCTTAGAAACAGCTAGAGAAATTTGGCTAGCTCTTGAGACAAGTTTTAAAACACAGTTTAGAGCAAGAAAGAGTCTATTAAGAAGTCAGCTGAGTAATTTCAAGAAAGGTAGTCTTGGAATCACAGAATACTTACAAAAGATCAAGTCTGTTTCTGATGCATTGGCTGCTATAGGACAGAAAGTAAGTGATGAGGATTTGATGATGCATATCACTGATGGCTTGGGTGAAGAGTATGAGAGTTTTGTGACTTCAATGGAAAATAGGGATGTGCCATACAGTTTTGCTGAGATGAAAGCTAGGCTTCTTGCTCATGAACAGAAGTTAGCTAAGAAGGTTTTGCAGCATACAACAGTAATGGATTCACAAACTTCTGCAATGTATGTGAGGAATGCTCCAAATTTCAATAATAAAAATGGTAAACCTAATAGTCAAGGCAACAAGAATGGAAAGAGACAATTTAATGGTGGTGGCATGAGTAATAATAGTTCAAATGCTGGTGGTTTTAAGAATAGTCAGTTTCAGAATGGAAGTACATCAGCTTCTTCAAATGCTGGAAGGCCTGATTATTCTAAAATGGAGTGTCAAATTTGTAAGAAAGTTGGGCATTCAGCTTATAGATGCATGTTCAGATATTTTCCACCTAATGGTGTGCAGAATGCTAATCAAGCAAATGTAGCTAATTCTGTTGCTGCTTCTACTGAAGAAGAACCAGTTTTTGAATGTGAAGATGGTGCAGGACAACAAGCTTTTTCCAGCTATCACATCAGCAAGGGTGATCCTTCTACTTCTCATTTCTGGTTGTCTGACTCTGGAGCTACTGCACACATGACAGGAAATTCTTCATTGCTTTCTAATACTACTGCTTACAAAGGCAAGGACAAGGTCAAAGTTGGAAATGGTGAGTCCTTAAACATTTCTTTCACTGGCAAAACACACTTAACAACTGAACATGCTAGTATGAAATTGGATGAAGTCTTAGTTGTGCCTGACATGAAACAAAATCTTCTATCTGTGGGTCAGTTTACTAAAGATAATAACTGCTATTTTAGACTTGATGCTCATGGGTATGAAATTAGAGAGTGTGATACTAATGTTTTGTTAGCTGAAGGAAGAATGGTTAATAACCTATATCCTATCTCTTCTACTGACTTGCATAAGGCATTTAGTGTCCAACTTGATTCTTCTCAGTGGCACAATAGGTTGGGACATCCTTCAGCTAGAATTCTTCAACATCTACAATCAGTAAAACAGATTGAATTAGGTACACAAAAGTCACTTACTTTGTGTCATCCTTGTCAGCTTGCTAAAAGCAAAAGGTTACCTTTTCAACTGTCAGAATCTCATGCTACTACACCACTAGCTCTTATACATTGTGATGAGTGGGGTCCTTCACCAGTAGTTTCTATTGCTGGTTATAGATATTATATCCTCTTCATAGATGATTACTCTAGGTTTCACTGGATTTATCCCATGGAATTAAAGAGTGAAGCTTTACAATGCTTTAAACACTTTAAGCAACTGACAGAGAATTTATTTGGAACAAAGGTCAAAGCTTTTCAAACTGATGGTGCTTCTGAGTTAGTAAAAGGTCAGTTCAGAGGGTTCTTAGAGTCTTGTGGCATTCATATTAGAATTTCATGTCCTAAGACACCTCAACAAAATGGGATAGCAGAGAGGAAGCATAGACATATTACAGAGATGGGAAATTCTTTGCTTTTTACAGCTCATTGTCCTAAACAGTATTGGTTTGATGCTTTCCAGACAGCAACATACATTATTAACAGGACACCTACACCTCTTTTGAACATGAAATCTCCTTTAGAAGTGCTGTGTGGTGAAGTTCCAAATTACTCTTATTTGAAAGTGTTTGGGTCTGTTTGTTATCCATTTTTAGGACATTCAAGAGATGATAAACTTTCACCTAAATCAGTCAGATGTATTTTCTTGGGTTATAGTCCTTTGCATAAGGGTTACAAGTGTTATAATCCTGAATCTGCAAAATTACATATTTCAAGGCATGTTAAATTCTCAGAAAGTGAGTTTTACTTTGCTGATTCTTCTTCATCAAGTAGTTCTCCTGCTTCAGTTCCTTCTTCACATGTTGATGTTGATGTTATAAGTGAGGTTCCTGTTCAATCATCTTCAAGTACATTAGATAATACTATTGTCACTAGATCACAAAAAGGCATATACAAACCAAAGGTGTTTAAAGATCATGTTGCTTCTTCTTCAGTAAGATATCCAGTAGATGCTGCTTTTGTATCAATTTTAGATGTACCTACTGAGCCAAAGACATTTAAGACAGCTGTTAAGGATGTTAGGTGGCAGGCATCAATGAAAGATGAATACATAGCTTTATTGAAAAATGGTACATGGGTACTTGTTGATTATGTACCAGGGATGAACATTTTAGGCTGTAAATGGGTGTACAAGATCAAGCTTAAAGCAGATGGTTCAATTGACAGGTTTAAGTCAAGGCTTGTTGCACTAGGCTATAATCAGATTGAAGGAGAGGATTATAGTGAGACTTTTAGTCCTGTGGTTAAGATTACAACTGTCAGAGTTGTGCTAAATCTTGCAGTTTCACAAGGATGGATTATAAAGCAGCTTGATGTATCTAATGCCTTCTTGCATGGTTTTCTGAATGAAAGAGTTTACATGCAGCAGCCACAAGGGTTTGTTGATCCTGAGCATCCAACTAAAGTGTGTTTGTTAAAGAAAAGCTTATATGGATTGAAACAAGCTCCTAGAGCTTGGTTTGAGAGATTTAGTTCATCCCTGCTCAAATTTGGTTTTGAAAGGTCAAAATCAGACTACTCAATGTTTGTTTATACTTCAAATTCTGCTATGATGATATTACTGCTTTATGTGGATGACATCATCCTCACAGGCAGTTCAGAATTGCTTCTTCAACAGTTGGTTCAGTATTTAGGTACTGACTTTGCAATGAAGGATTTGGGTAGTTTGAGTTATTTCTTGGGCATTGAAGCTGTCAGATCTGAAAATTCTCTGGAGCTTTGTCAGAGAAAATACACTTTGGAGTTACTTAAGAAAGCTAATATGCTAGAGTGTAAGCCTAGTTCTACTCCAGTGGCTAAAAATACTAGGGCATCAGTGAATGATGGAACTCAATTGGCTTGTCCTAAGGAGTACAGAACTATTGTGGGTAGCTTACAATATCTGACATTAACCAGACCTGACATCTGCTTTGGTGTTAACTATGTCAGCCAATATATGCACTGTCCCACTGATGTGCATTGGCAATTAGTGAAGAGAATTTTAAGATATCTTAAAGGAACAATAGGCAAGGGGATCACATTACAGAAAGGAGATATTCACACTTTAACTGCTTTCACTGATTCTGATTGGGCTGGATGCCCTGATACAAGAAGATCAACTTCAGGATTTGCTGTTTTTATGGGAAAATCTTTGATTTCTTGGTCAAGTAAGAAACAACCAACAGTTGCTAGATCTTCTGCAGAGGCAGAGTACAAGTGCTTATCTGTTGCTTCTTCTGAGTTGGAGTGGCTGAAGGACTTATTTGCTGATTTGCATCTTACAGTCAAATTACCAATTACTTTATACTGTGATAATGTAAGTGTCATATGTATGACAGCTAATCCTATTCTTCATAACAGGACAAAGCATGTAGGAGTGCAGTTCCATGTGGTTAGAGATTTGGCAGAGAAAGGTTTTCTTCAGGTCTTGCATGTTCCCTCAGAAGATCAACTTGCAGATGTGTTTACTAAAGGGTTATGCTCTCCAACATTCTCTTACTTGCTGGGTAAACTACTTACTGGTGATTTTCCTACACCTCAAATTCCTCCTGTTGCTGATGAAGTAATAAATGAAGTTCAACATGTGGACAATGGTGGTGTCTCAACTACAACAAATGTTTCTTCTGCTGCTGGTGAAGAGACAGATGAAGTTTAATTCCTTCTGACTGCTTTTCTTTCAAGTTCTTTTCCTTCTGTTTTTCTTTCTGTTTTCAATCAGATTTGGTTACCCCATATCTGTTTGAGGGGGGCTAATAGTGTAGGAATCAGCTGAGCTGAATTGTCCTGTGTCTGAGTCAGATAGTCAGCTGTGTCTGACCCATTTAGTCTTACTCAGTCCGTTATATTACTGCACTATAAATACTGTTATCATTGTAATGATTGGTAACGTTTTCTCATTAATCAAGATTATCCTTTATCAAATATTCTCAATAAAATTAATTAACCTGGCTTAATGTTCTGATAATTAAACCCCTCGAACAAGGTCACAAGTACACATAATCGTAAGTAAGCATATATTACTAGAGACTTTGAGGCTATTATTAATTAGTTTGCAAGTTTAAAACAAAATTGAGATAAGCTGAGGTTCTAAACCTTAGTTATGGACAAATTTCGGAAAGTTTTGAACCTAACTTAAGAAGTCACTCTGTCCACCTAACAATCAAGCATCAGCTATCACCAGAAGTAGTCAGAAAAAATGACGAAGGTGCAGATGAAAAGTGGAAAAACAATGTAAAGCGATTTGACTTTTCTTAAATTCTACAAGAGTAACTTGCAGAATCCAAAACATATGATAATAAGCCTTTTCTATATAACATCGAAACAAGCACACGGTTAGGGATGAGATCTACCATCCAACCCAAATCTGGCACGTGTTACTGTAGTACAATATCCAGATGAAAAATAGATAAAATTGGCATCTCTTAAATTCGATCAGAGTAACTTACAAAACCAGTGCATATGTTAAAAACCTTTTCCATGTAACTTCAAAACATGCACCCATTATAAATGAGTTCTACCATCCAACCCATTGTGGTGTATCTTATAACCTCAAACACTTGAGGTGCTCTTTCTTAGTTCATACCCATCCAGATGAAAGATAGAAAAGTGACTGACCTTCTCATAAACTTTACCAGAGCAACTTACAGAACCCAAAGCACATCATAGTAAGTCTTTTTCTATGACGAGTTCTACCATCCAGCCCAAATATGGTATGTCTTATGACCTCAAAAAGTCTTTATGATGTACACCAGTTTCCAAGAAAGGTACAATGCGTTTAACACGGTGTCTTGCAAAAAGGTTGTTACTTGTCAGTAAGAGATCTGGAGTTCTGGGTTAGTTTAGTTACTCTGAAAGACCCTGCACTGGCATAGGGGAGAGAACTGAGAGCAAACAGCTGGATCTAGATGGGCAAGTGCTACTAGAGCAATGTATGCATAGCTAGAACAACGAATAGTGATTTAGGTTCATTCTATCTTATGACTTATTTGGCTTCGTAAGATTTTCAGAATATATGCCTATTTGCATAATTATTACAAAAAGGTTAATCACATTCCAAAAACAGGCTACTTAACTCGACCAACTAACAAAAGGTCATATATTGCTTCTTATTTACTAGACTGCCATCATTTGGGTGGACAAAATGTACACTCCTTGGATTGTCCAGCCATTGTGACTAGCCAACATCACCTAGCCAACCTAACCATCGCGCCTTAAGCCTAACCATCTAACCATTTCACCTCTTTTATCATCGCTCAATCTCTCTTCTTGGTCCGTTCCTTCAGCGGCGATTCTACGATTCTAGGGTTCTTGCTCCCCTTTCAATCTAGGTTTAATATCTCTCTAGCTCCACCACCATAAACCATAACCTAACTCGTTTTCCTTTTACTCATTTCTATGTTAACTAATGCTTGATTTAGGGATCATATTGAACTCGGATTTGGGTTCATTTCTAGGTCAAAAACCCTCATTTTGGATTACCAATCTATCCAGGTAAAGTAGTATGGTATAATTGGGGTTTTTGTTTTTGTAATTCAACTTCTGGCTGTTATTTCTATGATAATAATAATTGGGGTTTTTGTTTTTGTATGCTGAAAAATGGATCTGATACATTCTTGTGCAGTTTCAGTTTTAGTGAAAAATGGGTTTGTTGATTTTGTAAGTTTCTACTTTCTACAAGTTGATGCATAGTATGTTCTGCTTTGTTGGTAGAGTGAACAGTTTATGGACTACTAAGGGGACAATTTGGTTAATTTCTAGGTCAAAAAACCTCATTTTGGGTTACTAATTTATCCAGCTAAATAGTATGGTTTTTGGTTGCAATTCAGCTTCTGGCTGTTATCTCTATGATAATAATTGGGGTTTTTGTTTTTGTATGCTGAAAAATGGGTTTGTTGATTTTGTTAGTTTCTAGTTTCTAAAAGTTGATGCATAGTATGTTCTGCATTGTTGGTAGAGTGAACAGGTAATGTTTATGGACTACTAAGGGGACAATGGGGTTTTAATGGAGTGATGATATGTTGCAGTGAAATGTGGTTATAGTACTTTGCATTTATTTGTAATTTTGAGTTTGCCAGGGTTTCTTGCTAGGAATAAATGCATAGGTGGAAATGCAGGTAATTAGGTATACTACATTCAGAATAAATGCAAGGGTATAAATGCATGGGTTTTTATGGGATTTCTCTGGGTGTAACAGTTTTTCTTGATAGGAATAAATGCGTAGGTATACTACAATCAGTTTCCAATTACTTAATGTTCTCCTGTTATTTCATCATTTTTTTGTGAAGCGAATTACGCAAGGTGGAATGGGAATGGGAATAAGGAGAAAGATAGGTGGGGAGGTTGATCAAAATTCAGCAGGGTGAGATTCTCTATTTACATCTTCTTACAGACATTATACATCGTTTTTTTCCCTTGTTAATACTTTAGGAATTTGATTCTCAATTTATATAATCTCCCTGTATTAAATGCACAAGGCAGTTCCCTGTATATAATTTACCAGATGTGCCAAAGTACAAACGCATTACTGAAGACGATATTAGTATTTACCTGAAACAACCTTGTTAGGAAGTCATACACATGTATATTCATGAATTCAGTAGCTATAACAGAATATAAAGTTTTCCAAACTCTCATGGCATAAGTGCACTGAACAAATGTGTTCCATGCTATCTATTCCGGAGTCACGTCAATGACAGTGAGAAGAGGTATTAGGGAGAATTCGAGATACTCTGTCACTGGTATTAGAACACATGTTGATTCATTTTCCTACTAAAAACAGGGAAATGTTAAAACATCGGTTAACGTTCTGTTTTTGGTGGTACTTGATGTTTCAACAAATACCCGTAACACTCTATTTTGCAATAAAAATTACAGTCTGCGTATAACAGCCCTGATATATATGTAAGCATGAGATTTCAGCTTCACAAAGTGATAAAATCTACTACTAAAGTTTATTCTACTGGTAGCAATATGTATTCTGATGTGACGTGACTGAGATTTGCTCTTCTTCTTTATCAGAAGCGAATCTAACAAGAAGCAAAAGAAGGGAAAAGAAAAGCAAGATGGGGAGGTTAAGGAATTACAACCAGGGTGAGGTTCTCCATTCACGTCTTTCTGGTCTAGTCAGGGAAAATGATAATTTGTTTCCGTGCAGTGTTGGTGTGCAAAACTATGCAGGGAAAATGATCTTAGCAACTTGGTATTAGGATTGGCAGTCATTTTCATATCCCCATATTAGGATTCTGCAGTCATACAACTGTAATCATATCCTATTAGATGATATTTATCGCTAGTCTTTAACTGAAGAAAACAAAGAGATGAACATCATCTAATAGTTTCAGCCCCATTTGTAGTTTGACCCCCATCTGTATCAGAATTATAACATTTCATTCTTAAAGTGAACTGTATGAATTGACTTCACCACTTAAAGTGCACTGTGTGAAGGACCTTCACCACTTGATGTGAACTTTTAACATGGTGTTTACCACTTAAAAGTGCAATGTAGATGGACTTCACCAAATGAGGTGAACTGTCTACATGGTGTTCACCACTGAAAGTGCACTGTGTGAAAGGACAGAGAACCGTTAGAGTGATGCCCTGACACTAGGAGAGAGAACCGTTACATATAGTAATCTCATGGTTCTCTCTCTTAGGGTTAGGGCATCACTTCATTTTTCAATGGAGAATCAGAATGAGAGTAACCATGTTTATCTCTGTAACTCTGCTTTTGCTACGAGGAAAAGACCTGTTGCCTAGAGTTGGCTGGTTCAAGCAGTTAGAAGAAAGATTTAATGTTGGAGTGTAGAAGAAGAGCCAAAACTTCCTTCCTATCCACTAAAACTTTCTTCGGACTGCTGGATTCTGTCTCTTAGTGTTTTTTTTTGTGTGTGTCTTTCAGGAGTTATATATTCCCTGAAGCTTTCCGTGAAGGATGCGGACACATAAGCAACTACTCCAGCTTTCTGCAAATGCGGGAGATAAGTGGTAAGTTGTCAGAAGCTGAGACAGCCTTATTCCGATCAACTGTGTTCAGCCATCTACTGGACATTCCAAAAGATCAGAACTGGTGCTCGCCAATTTTTAATTTCCTATTTAGTAGGCTTATTAAGGCGGAACCAGAAAAAACAAAAGACGGAGAAATTTGGTTTAGAATTTTCGATCAGGAAATATGCTTTGGAAAGCGGGAGTTTGCCGCAATATCAGGCCTTAGCATTAGGAGACCAGGGGAAGCGTTTGTCCCACCTAATCAGAGATCCATACTCATGGACAAGCATTTCACCAAAGAGGACGAATTGATAACCGGGATGAGAGTGAAGAAATTCCTTCTTGGCGATACTGTCACAAAAGAGGTCGTGGAGGAAGGGGAAGTCACAAAAGATCCTGTGAAAGTGAATGCAGAGGACAGGGCAAAGGCTGCGCTACTGTGGGTTGTGCAGTGCTTTGTATATGGAAACTTGCCAAACGTTGGTATAGAGCTGGAAACATGGCATTTGGTGGACAACCTTGTAGAGTTCAACAAGATCCCTTGGGGTGAGCGAGCGTATGAAATATTTGTTGAGAAAACTGTCAAAGCCTGTGCGAATTTTGCCGAAAAGCATCCAACGCTAAAGCCTAATGTCAAACCTCACGGAATGGCGCATGTTTTGGTGGTAAGAGTTTTTGTAAAAGTTACAACTCTAACTAATGTTCGAAGAATATGTTGTTGTGATGTTTTGTGTTTGTGTTGTAGGTTTGGGCCCTTCAAGTATTCCCGGATCTGCTTCTGAAGTATGGTGTTAGGGGAGAATGCGATGTTTGGAAGGCACATATGATTACTGTGAGATGCAAAGGAAAAGGGTTCCACCAGAAAGTAAAATATGTATTGGAACCGGTACGAGTAAATCCCAGGTTTGCGCATGTTTTCATTCGTACGGTTAAAAAAGAAAATTTCAGTGGCATCGACACCAATTTGACATTATCAGGATAAGGGTATCTGATATATCTTGTGGAGTTGTTGCACTGTGGCAAACACGTCCAATCTTATACTATTAAATCGGTATTGGAACCCGTACGAGTTTGTCCCTCTTTACTAGGTTCTGCCTCTGATTAAGTTCCCTTCATGTAGGTGAACATGGGTCCTAGAGTCGAAGAAGACATAATGTGGCATAAGCAACATTCTGAAATGCTTGTGCTGCTTGGGGTCGCTCCAGGTCCCCTGAATAGAGAAGTTTCTGTGCAAGAGCTAGTTAGAGAAAATGCCCATGATTTGGAGCAGGAGTTTAGTCTTGGCTCTCAATTAGATGAGGAGGAAGTAGCTGAAGAATCTGTGCGTCAACATGCTTCTGAAGCCCATGTAGGAGTTAAAGAGAAGGCCCCGGAGAAGATATGCTCCGAAGAACGAGTATCTTATCTAATGAAAAATGAATTTGGTGAGGCAGTCAATCAAGCTGTAAAGCTCAATGTGGCTGGCCCTATATCTGCATTAACTGAGAAAGTGTCTGAAATGATCGGTCTACTAAAAAACATTCTATGTAGCGATGGGGTGAGAAATGGCATTTCTCCTCCAACATGTCCATTCGTTGATTGTCAATCTGGGGAGGAAGCAGTGTCAACTTCCAGTCGAATCAAGAAAGTCGAGAAGGAACCGGTTGATCTTGGTCATATAGAGCAGAAGCTCAGGTTTGATGGTGCTACTGATCTCCTCAATGGAAAACTAGTGTTCAATACACCAACAACACTAAAGTGCAATACCAACGATGATGCTGATCTAAAAAAAGGGATATGTGGCGATAGAATGAAAAATGGCTCTTCTCCTCCAACTGGTCCTAGTCAATATATTGGTTGTCACTCTGTGGAGGATACAGTGTCAACTTCCAGTAGAATTAAGACAGGCGGAGAAGTTTGGGTTGATCTTGGTCCTTTACAGAAGCTCAGTTTTGATGGTGCTCTAAAAGATGGTCCTACTGATCTACTCAATGAACATCTACTGTGCAAAACACCACCGTCACAGGGGGGAGATGACATCGATGATGCTGGTCTGCTGGAAACTGAAAACCTGTACAATCCCCGTAAGGAGGATAAAATCGAGGTTTGTCTTGTGTTTATGATTTTTAAATCTTAATATATGCATGAGTTCGGACAGAA
>JAJJMA010009266.1:0-13063 GCA_023529015.1 Papaver nudicaule | reverse complement strand
CACTATCTCGAAAGTAAATACATCTACAACAAGAAGCCCTCGAAGCCTGGGCAAGCTTTATTAGGACTCGATTGGACAACTTGATTGTCGATAAAGTTGTCTTCGATCCTTACATTGAAATGAGAGAACAAGGAAAGACAACTGGTTGTAGCTGGGAACGAAGGTATTTTGGTCCACTGTGGCACCCCACCGGATATATTTTCTCCAGCCCGACGAGAATGGCTCGTCAATGTGGTGGTGTACAAATTTTACCAAAAGAAACAAAACACGAATTGGGTGAATTAGACACGAAAAAAAGTGTCGCATTTCCTAATTCAATTGAAATTTTGTACAAACCTTCTCGTACATCCGATGATTGGGACAATAGAGGTGATCATTTGGTTGGGTTGGGCCACACTCTGATCGCTCCTTCGACTCCGGATGATTGGGTCATCCCTAAATATATGGAGTGGTACAACAACATTTCCCATCCTCGTGTCATACACATTGACGGTAGAAAGTTGTTCGATGACCCACAGTAAGCCTTCGATTTATATGTAAGTACTCGCTTATGTCCTATTAAGTTTAATCATTCCTTATCTATACATATTTAATATATGTTGTATGAATCAAAACAGAGACCTCGAGTCGGCAAAATGATCAAGGATGTAGAGCGGAAAATTGCAAAAGGATTTGATGATAACAGGACTAAGATGATTTGTTTGACATTTTGTGACCGCTTGTTAAACCAGGAGAATACTAGACGAGGAGATCTGTATAGAGAAGTTCAAGAACCACCGGAGAGGCCAAGACGCATTACAAAGGGGAAAGCGGTGGTGTTGAGGTTGCACAAGAACTATGAACTAAAAAACAATGTGGTGGTGGTAGTGGTCGTAGAGGTCAAGGTGGTGAGGCTACACAAGAAGCACTACTGGCTAAAAAGGCTCGAGGTGTTAGTAGTGCTCGTGGAGGTAGCGGTGGTGATGGTGGTGAGGCTACACAAGAAGCACCACAGGCTAAAAAGGCTCGAGGTGGAAGTAGTGCTCGTGGAGGTCGCGGTGGTGGAAGCGGTCGTGGTGTGGTTAAACTCTAAATGGTTCTTAAAAACTTCTTTATCTTTAGTTGTGATGATTTAAAACTTGTTCGTTATGTTGTTTAACTTCTGTTGTGTCGACTTTAAACTTATTTGGTATGTTTGTTTTGGATTTGAAGTTTGGTTCTTAGTATGTGAATGAATGAAGCTTGTGTGTCCTTAGACTTCTGTCAGTTTTTATTGCCAGAATCGGTTTATGCTGGTGTATACATCGAACGATTCTCCGACAAATTTACTCCAAAAATTGTCAGAGTACATAATCGTTCGTTAAGTTTGGTTTTCGACACCGATTATTGACTTCATGAAAAACCCATTTTTCATGAATCGTTGGATGATTATGTTGGAATACACCGATTAATTGTGCTCAAATATATTTGTATCTCCTGTCTATTTTTTTGCACATAATCGGCCTTTATATTCATTAATGGATACAGATTATACTTCAAGATTTTTTTTACCTTTAAAAGACTTTAATCGGCTAATAAATGTGTATATGTGCACCGATTAATTTGCTTAAATTTCTAGGAAGAGATATTATAATCGGCGTATTTGTATACCTATATCTTCAACAGCACCAGGAACATGAATCTAATCGGCGTATGTGTCTATACATATAGACCGATTCTGTGTTATTCAAATTCAAAATTTAGGGAAACATTTTTTTTTGCGATTTTTCATGTTTCTAGACATGATTTAATCCAAATCATGATAATCTAGTTTTTACATATAAATTAAGACTATTTAATCTTATTTAACTAACTAATCAGTTAATTCACTACTAATGAAAAAGGGGTAAAGCAGTTCTTTTTTATAAGAGGTTTTTGACTTTAGGTCCAAAAAAATCTTTATTTTAACTTATTATATGGGCCCAAATAAATCTCCATGGGGCCAAATTTAGGAAGGTTAATTTGTCTTCGATTTCACATAGAGGTACCATCTTGTGCTACTCAAAAAATGATAGGTCTCAAAAACAAACCAAAAGGACTATGCATGTTAGTCAATTATTAGGTGACACATAGAGGTATAAATTGTTGATGTTAACATCCCTACATTATCCAAGTTTCCCCTGCATTATCCAAGTTTCGGAATCATGATTTAGGGGGAAGGAATTACATGGGGGTAAAAACTGATGACTCAGCATGGTTATGTGAAAAAACGAAAGGTAGCCCTTATATCCCCAAATGCAAAACACAAAAAAGAACACTTCTCACATTAACTGCATCTGGAGCCTCTAGTAATGTTCACTCTAAAACAAAAGTCTCTTGTGATCGATTATTTTCATAATCCAACAAAACACATCCAATTAACAAAACTGAGCTACTATTCAGTTTGAAAAAGTGCATCAAAGGATCTGACGCATATAACTGATTCAAAACTCCATAACTAAATCCAAAGTTAACCATGTAATAACACTTCCAGAGAACCCTAGTGATAAAAGAAAAGAGAAAGTATCACACTGAAAGGAAGATTCTAATCGAATAAACTGAATTCCATATCATCATCAGTTTCTTCCTTGGCTTCCTCTTTTTTCTCCTCAGCTGCTGGAGCAGCTGGTACAGCACCACCACCACCTAATGGAGCTGACACAGCAACGGAAGCACCACCACCACCAGAACCGATGTTGGTGATCAAGTCCTCAACATTTCTCTTCTCAACCAACTTGGCGAAAAGGCTGGGCCAGTATGACTCACACTGAGCATTGGCTGCCTTTAGTAGCAATCTTCTCAGCAATGACGGGAATTATGTCGTCGTGAGGGATCAAGGTAGCGTAAGTGCAAGCGATCTCACCTCCTGAAGACATCTTTGTAGCAGAGATTTGAAGCAGTTAAACCTTTCGAGAGAAATGAAAGCGGACGCAGAGATCTCCTTTAGGGTTTTACGAGAGAAACAAAACTGCAGCGGCAGAGCATATGGATCTGATGGAACTGCCTACCTCTTTGCCGCAACATTATTGCTGTCATTACCAGCATTCCAGAATTTTTAGTATTAAAGATGTTTCCTTTTAACTCTGACAACCCGAAGATCACTAGGGATACCAAACTGATTACAGATATGGTTGTTATGAATATTGATGGCGGTGGTGGAAACAGAAATTTATCAGACAAAGACATCAATACTGTTAGGGCATTGTCCGGTCAAACCCACTAGCGTTGGTATGTCAAGCTAGTTGTCAGTTTTAGGTGTCAAAACTCAATTCTTGATTTAGCCTACTAGAGTTTAGATTTCGAAATTGGGATATAGACAAAGTAGTAGAGACCTTGAAGACAAATGATAGGTGCCTTAAAACACCTACTCAAGAGTACCTTATTATACACTTTAGTTAGCTTATGCCTCGTACATTGGTTATTTAACGTTGTTTTCTATTTTGCAGGTACAATATCTTTAAATTATAGAAAAGAAACAAATAACATCTCATTTCATTTGAAGAAACTACAAGGTGGTGGACAGCAGGATAGAAAGCCTTTGAAGTGCCAAAATCCAAGGAATTACTGGAGCAGACATCATTCCAAGCTCAGGGCACCACCACAGCTTAAGGCACCGGGTTATTCCCAACCCCAGCACAGCGCTAATGGGTACCCCCTTATCCTAAACAAAACAGACGCAGGATTTCTTTTCCTTCCAGATCTGTGTCCGATTTCAAACAGAGGCAGAGAGGAAAGGATGATGGGTCTGCAGGCGAGTTGAAGAGGGAACTGAATAATGGGTTTTTAGCTACTGTTCTTTGCGGATCTGAAAGGGGTTTGTTGTGGGTTTGTAGAGGATTGGATGGCTGAATTGCAAGGGATTTCAAGGGTGGAGTTTGGTTCAGATTTATGCTGTTGTTTGTGAGCTAAAGGGTGCTGTGTCTGATGGCCCTGATTCCATCTATAGAAGACGCAGAGAGAAGTGAGTTTCCTGGTGGTTTGTTGGCTGATTTGTGGAGGTTTGAGGTTGCGGTTTTGTGTGGGTTTGTGGTTGATTTACAAGAATGACTGGTGTTGGTTTCTGTGAAGTGTATGGCATCAAATTCAAGCTGTTTTGGGTTCAGGTTGTCACGGGTCTGTGGAGGTTTTCTCTGTGTTTGATGAGGTGCAAACGAGATTTGAGCTGGAGTTTGTTGTGTTGGTTTACAGGGAGATGGTGTTATGAATGGGATGAGTTTCTGCAGGTTTTCTCTGTGTTTGATTGGGATATTGCTGCAACTTTCATAGGTTCCTTTGTGTTATCTGTGTGTTTTCTGTGGGATTTGGTGTATGAAATTCATGGTGGTTTTGGGTCAAATTCAAGCAGAGATGTAGAGGTTTGCTTGATGCTTGATACAAAGGCAGGGGATGGTTGATATACACAAGGAAATGGGTATGAATCCGATGAAGAGTTGGCTGATAGTTCAGGTTGTATTGAAGCTGGAACTGGTAGGAGATTTGAGTTCAGATTATGGTATCTGAAATGGTTGGTTGCTGCAGTCACTGTGAGATTTATGGGGTTAGAATGGCTGAGCTCAAGTGAGTTTCAGAACTTGGTAATTGAATGGCAGGGGTAAGCAATAGCTGATTATTAAGGGATTTGCTGGTGGTTCAAACGGAGTCTGCTGTATGGCCAATTTCTGGTCGATTGGAGTGGGTGTTGATGCTGCTGCTGTTTATGTTGTTGTTACTACGGTGGAGGTTACTGAAGCTGATTTGTTGTGGATTGTGGTTGGGTCTAGAAGTGGAAAATTCTGGTGGTTTATGGGTCTGCTGTGTTGCCATGGAAAAGTTCAGGTGGGATTTAGGCTAAGTTATGGTGCGGTTCAGAGAAGGCTGTAGCCAGGTTGCAATGGCATGGCTTTGGGCTTGGTTACAAGGATTTTTGGGCAGGGATTCTGTGAAGGCTGGGCCCTAACTTAGAGGGCAAGAGAGAGGGGTTTGCAGGAGTTTGAGAAGGGTTTCTGAGAAGAATAAAAAGGACGGGGGAAAGGGAGGACAGGACATCTTTGACATCAGCTTTTGAGGCGCAGAAACCTACAATATTTTGAAGTTTGCTTTTCTTGTTATCTTTGAGTTTTTAACAACTTATTTTTACTCAAAGATTATGTTTACTTTCAAGAACATGAGTAGCTAAGTTTATTTTTGATTAGGGATGAACTTGACATCCCGAGACATGAGTTTTAATCAATTTGCATAAGTATTTTAATCCTCTATTTTTACTTGTTGTGAATCTTTTATTGTGCTCGAATATTTATGGGTTTTCCTCTAGTTGCTTGAGTGCGCAATCACGTAACTAGTTGACAACCCTATTGCTAGTTAGCGATTCTTTGATCCGTAATTGTCAAGAATCAATAACAACAAGTAGCAATTCTCGATTATTGACGGCGGGATGTTGTTAAATCATTGAGAAGTAAAAGATTACATTAGTTCACAATCCGAGCTTACCGAGTGCGTGGCTAGGTCTTACCCCAATTCATAGAGTCTAATGCTTTTGATTTGAATCACTTGAAGAGCTTATTTTAGGTGTTCTAATTGATTAGAATCCGGTAGTCGAGTACTTCCGTATCCGGTGACACAAGGAATTGATCTGGATAGTTGAGCTTATAACTATTCTAGGGTGGTAACAAGTAGGATATTACGAGAAATATGCTTTTAAAATTGATTATGCTTTGTTTCGTGGATTGATAGGAATTCCTTAATCGCTTTTTATTATTATTATTTGATTCAAAATTCAGTTTATATATTTTTTTTACCTTGATTCACTCTCCTTGAAACGAGAATTGGACTTTATAACAACTTGAACTCACACCTCCTTGTGGAACGAATTCGACTTACACTACTACTTCTTAATTGAATTGTAAAGAGTCGAGAAAAATATTCTTGATAGGTTTGACACCTTATCAACGGAGACTGTGAAGACAAAGAAGACATCAATTATTCTTCATCGATAAAAGGTTAGTAGGAGTTATGACTTTATGGATATTCTTCTATTTCTACTTTCTCTATTCTTTCGAAATAGTCGACTACTTTAGTAGTGATAATAGCGATTGAGATCGTATTCTTGTGTAACGTGGCCTTGTGTCATGACCAGTATTTGATCCCACAAATTACTGTGAGTACAAGAATGTATGAGACATATTTGGTGCATGTGTCCATTACAATGGTTTGCTTGCAAAATGTTAGTTGGATATGGATGAATCTAAAGGAGTACTCTTGAGCAAAGAGTCCATGGATCACAGCTGAGGACGTTCTCACGTCTAAGTTCTGGCTCAGCCCAGTACTTCCAGCGGAATCCAGATTTGACGAAATCTGACAGGTGGACGGTTCCCGAACCGGTTCGCAAAGCAGAAACTCGGAATTCTTCTGAGTTCGAAGTGCTGAACATTTCGCGAACCAGTTTGCAAACCGGAATGTCGGTCACTTTGTTGGTTGTCGGATTTAGTGAATATTCTCCTAGAATTTCACTCTGAGTCAAATTCCAAAACTCCTTTATCTCTTAGATGGACTTGGTTATACAGAATATCTTTTGTGTTCCATCTAACGATCCTCAATGAGTCAATAAGATAAGATTATCTCTGGTCTGTTGGATTTCTATCTTGAAGTGTTTTTGAGCTAACGAAACACTTGGCAGATAACTCTAAAAAGAATTCCAATTGAGATTAATCTCTATTACTTGGTTGCCAAGTTTAGGGTTTCCCTAACTTGTGGGACAAGTAATTGATTGCTTTATTCCAAAGCATCCTATCTTATTGAGTGCTATAAATAGAGGTGTCTACGCACTACGCCACAGGGGCCTGTTTGTAACGCTTATAGACGTTGCGCAGAATTAAAGCAACGTCTATTAGCGTTGCGAATACGGCGTCACAAATTTTTCGTGACGTCTATTAACGTTGCTCTAATTATTTAAAGCAACGGAAGTTACGTTGCATCTTCCGTTGCACTTTTTATTTAAAGCAACGTAAGTAACGTTGCAGAATTTATTTAGAGCAACGTTTTCTGTAATTTAGGCAACGCTTATAAACGTTGCGGATTTTTTAATTAAAATTAAAAAAAAAATTGTATTACAAAAAATACTAAATATTGTAGTTAAATTAAAAAAATGTATTACAAATACAAATACAAATACAAATACAAATACATAAATATGATGTATTACAAAATCTATATTACAAATCCATGGGCACATCTTTCTTGGCTTCCGAGAGTTCTCATGGCCATTGACACCTGAAAATCGGCACATGATAAGCAGTTGAATGTTGCTTTGGTAATAGAAATATATCTGACTAAAATCTTAAGTTTGATCCAAGATTTCGAGCAAAAGAAGAGTACCAAACAAATGCTTCTAAACAAGAGAAGTGTAATGAAATTACCAGAGAGACACCGCCAGAACCAAGTTCACACATAGTATTTACATTGACTTCTGCGAGTAGCAATCCAGATACAACCTACATTAAAACAGTTGGCGAAGGTGCTTAAAGAAATCACGCTAGTCCAGTTATGATCCAAATAATTGTGCAAGTATAACTAAGTTGTGTATTCACATTCTGAGAGTGCTTGCAAGATCAAAGAAAGAAATTCAATTCTCTAACCCACCAAATATAAGGAAATACGTAGTTCAAGTGAATTACACCAAGAGGTAGGTAGATTCGTGCAAGTACCAGAAACATTCCAGATGTTTCTACCCTGTCCAAACTAATGAAGTCCAACCCAACAAATTCCAGAGGTAGGTAATGGTTGTCATAAGTTAAAATGATACCCCACCTGCAAGTGTGTTATAGCTCGACGGAGATCGCCTTGAGAGATAAAGCTTAAGGTGGAAAGAGCCTACATTGACATATAAACCCTACACAAAATGTTACAGCAATTAGTGACTGGTAGGAGACCATGTGTAATAACAGTTTCGCCAGGTACAAAAGAGGAAACAATCCTTAACACTAACATGATAAAGATACAACATGAATGTCAAAGGCCAGCTAATATAGCAACCAGCACACCTGCTCATACGAATGTAAAATCAGATGCTAAACACAATGTCCTTTCATAACAATATGATGCTTCGCAATCAACTAAAAATAGCGACATTCCAATCTGATTCTGAGATATTAAGACAAGATCTTGCATCGAATCACATATAAGAACCTAAAGGGACTTACTGTCAGAACTAAGTGATGATAAACCAGTTTCAGCCGTACCTAATTTAACACCAAATGTAATAAAACAATATAGAGCTCTATCAATCTCAACTAGAGCTGGTTATTCCACTCACATAAATTTTGCAGTTGTATAAACTTACTGTATAGGCAGTACTATAGCCAAACAGCTCGGCCAGCTGCCTGTAAATATATCTAAACACAATTCTACATATTTATTATTAAAACCCAGAATCAATTCATCAAATTAAAACCATATTTACCTGACACTGCTCTATGATTTTGGATTCGCAAGCTTGAAATGCAGATTTCCAGCTTGGAATATCTCTGAAAGAAAGAACAAATTTGACTAACACTCAAATTATAACTTTAGCATACTTGTAACAGCAACCAAATTGGATGTGACATTACAGCCTAAAACCAGAAAACAGGAGCATACTAATAGAAATAAGTAAATACATACTGTGAGATGATCCCACACAAATCATCAGAAACTAATTCAAGGCAAGAACTTCTGATCATTCAAATGTCAGACTAATTAGAAGCCACAATGAGCATATGATCAAGCAGCACAATAAGCACATACTGGAACTTGCCATTCAGACCACCAGTAATTAAATTTCTCACTACCCATGTATTCAATTCAATGAAAACAGAAAAAACCCACTTCTTGAATCTCTCTGGAGAGAGTACCTTCAAAAAGAAACAAGAAGAAAAAACAATCTCTTTGAAGTAACAGCAACGTGGTTCAGTTTCATATTAAGAATAAACTGTGCTACTGCATGTTTCTTCGCACAACAAAAAGTATCTCTTGGGCAGTTTGACAAACACAATGTCAGCATATAAAAACAGTAGTTTATACAGAACAATACTGCCCAGATGGATCTATCAATGATTACTCAGTTTTCACTAAAAATGAAAAAGAGGTACTGATGTTTAGACAAAGTAAATCATATATTATCTATGAAACCAAGTAGTAGAGAGCAAAATCTGATAATCAAAAACCAATTCTACTTGTAGTTACTTATCAAAATCTGATAATCATGAACTGTTTGAATGCCTAATAACAACATAACAACATCTCTAGCAATTAAAACACTCATCAAACTGAGTAGAATTTCAAATCTAACCCAAAAATCCAACAAAAGGGTCTAATAATAACTGCAGAGAGAACAAGAACTATAACCTAAATAATCAAAATCATATTGAAATTGAAAGGCAAGAGCTTTGTCTTACACCTTACTCAGAAGATTTCAGTTCCCAAATTTCGCTTCCAAAACCAAAAAGACGAGCTCTCTAAAAACCCTTCGCCGAACTATCAATCGAACTTAAATTAACAAAAAAAATTACCAAATCAAGAATAAAAAACCTAACCCTAGATCGAAAATTGCAAATACAATGAAAAATTACAGCTTTTACAAACCTAAATGACAGATCTTTGACTTAAGTTGTTCAATCGAGAACAACCAAGATGTCCAAATCTTCTTGAATCTAGATCGACTAACCTGTGTAAATATCAAAAAAAAAATTAAAATCACCAGCATAAGGGTAACGGAGAGATGGATCAAGAGAAATAGGGGAGTTTTGGCTTTGAGAGAAGATAAAAAAAAAAGACACACTTAGAAATCAAATCTGCTCTTAACAGGTCTGAGATCTACAACATCAATAATGATTTGAGGTATTTCTGAAGAAGAATAGAGAAGAGGGTTCGCACGCTCGTATGGTTGATAAAGCAGTCTGGGGTTATTGATCTCTCCATTTTTATGGTGAGTTTCTCAGGTTAGAGAAGGATATGGTGAGTTTCTCAGGTTAGAGAAGGAGATCGAGAGCAGAAGAAGAAAGTGAGAGAGAAAGTGAGTGTCGGTGGTGGTGTTATAAAGTTTTTTTTTTTTTTTTTTATTTAATAAAGGAAAATCTATTTTTCGGTGAAAAGACATATTAGCCCTCTAAGGCGCAACGTTACTAGCAACGTTATAACGTTGCCTAATTAATATATATTAATAAATATTTAAAGCAACGTTAAAAAAAATTGCGCAACGTTATTTGACGTTGCCACGTGCGCAACGTCAAAAAACGTTGCAGATGCGAAAAATAAAACGTCACAAATCCGGGCCTGTGGCGTAGTGACGGACAAATACCGCAAGCATCAAGCATACGTGAAGGTCCTTAGGGAAGATAGCGTAAACTCTTTTCACTTCGGTGAATGCTTGTGGTATAGTCATCCTCTATAGGTTGCAGCTCCTCTGGGAACTCCCTACGACTATAAAGACTTCTCTTGAGAGTTGGGAAGCACAGGTAGGAGATTGAAACCATCTTTGGTTGAAATCGGATTAACCTGTAACCTTGGTAACCTGATCACGTTCTTGTCTATTCTAAAGTCCGTCTCTTCTGATATACGGCTATTCAAGAACTGATACGTTACTCAACAAGGTTGGAAAGGTAGCAACGCACGGCTGCACTCGGTGTTGTAAGACCTAGTTGGCTCCAGTTATCCAAGTTCCTTAAGTGGTTCTTCGTGTATAACTGAAGTAGATTCGAATTGGGCATTGCTTACTTGGTTTGTTTGTCAGCCCCGGTTCAAGAAGTAGATTTTCATATGACCTGGATTTAACAATCCGAAGGAAGTCATCTTATGTATGGTAAACTGATAGAAGACAGTTACACCATACGTCAACAGTTTGGTTGAAAAGCCAGTATTGCTGACACAAGCCTTTGACAGCGGTCAAAGCAACTCCTAGGCCTGTAAAGGACGTCAGCTGGGGGAATCAAGTGCGTGACGATCTGTGGGGGATCTAGAGACGTAAGGAAGGCGACAGTAGCCAATTCGCTTGGAGGGCTTGAGTTGGTCTCCGCTACATCCCAGACCGAAGTCTTATAGTAGGCTAGTGTTTGTAGTCAGTTTGTACTGGGCGGTGTTCAGACGAGGTCCCGAGGTTTTTCTGCAAGGCAGTTTCCTCGTTAAAAAAATCTCTGGTGTCTTGTGTGCTTTTACTTTCCGCATTATAACTCTGATTCATAATTAAAGCACCAAGTAGTACGTTATTGCATAACTGTCGAGTTGACTCCAAAGTAATCTTTGTCGAGGTCTAACAACTCCAGTTATAAGTTTGGATATTGATTTTTGAGATCGTCCAGACTTAAACCATAAGACTCACGAGCCAAAACGAAAAGTTGGTAGTATTTCGGTACCCCTTCTTTTTCAGTTGGTATCAGAGCAGGTGAACACATTAAAGACGTAACTGTCTGTGTTTATCTAGGCTTGTGAGTCATGGATCAAAGCGTAAGAGCTTGTAACGTACCACCAAAGTTCGAGGGCACAAATTACCTATGGTGGAAGACTGCAATGACTTCGTTTTTGCAAGCCCGAGACTTCAAAACTTGGGTTTATGTCGTTAGGGAATATATACCACCGACTGTTGAAGTTGACGATAAAACTGTTCCTAAAGACATAGCGGTTTATGATGATGTGGAAACACTCGCCGCTAAGCAAAACTATGATGGGCTTAATGCTATCATTCATGCAGTTACACCTGATCTCTTTCATCACATAGCTACATGTGAAACCTCTTTCGAGGCTTGGAACAGATTAAGGAACGTATTAGAAGGGAATACAGCAGAGAAATAAGCTAGACTTCAAAACCTCATGTCTGACTGGGAAAACCTTCGAATGCTTGAGGATGATACCTTCGAAGAATTTAATCACAAATTGTCTGAAATAGTCAATGCCTGTCACACATATGGTAAAACTATTCCGGAAAAGGGACATTGTGAGTAAAATTCTGAGGTCGTTACCATCAAGGTACGAATCCAAAAAGCATGCCATCCAAGAAAAGCATGGCTTAGATATAACAAGAAGTGACCTTGTTGCCAAACTAAAAATCTTTGATCATGAGAAACGATCTGGTCAACAGAATACAGTAGGCCTGAAAGCCATGAAAACAGACTCAACTCACGAGACAGATGATGAAGATAATGAGTTATCATTATTCCTTCAACAGGTGAGAAGAGTTCTGAGAGGTAGGAAGAGGTACAATAACCTACCCAAGACAAAAGGCAAAGATTGGGATGATGACAATGAACCACAATGTTTCAAATGTCTTGGATTCGGTCACATGTCTCCCGAATGTCCAAATAAAGACTATTGTGGAAAGGTCAAAGCTTTTGATGCTACACAAAAGCAAAATCTCGTAAAATAGAATGCTAAGAACATGACTCTCTTTGCTGTACATCAGGAAAGGTCCCCACCCAGTTCTGATGATGAGAATTCTATAACGAGTTCTTCGTCTCTGATAAACAAAAGGTATTTGGTTACCAAGTTACTTGAAGAAAAATGTCGAATTCTTGAAAAAGAAAAGGAAGAACTAAGTAGAAAACTTTCTTCGACACTTCGTAGAGTACAATTGTTAGAAAGAGATAAAAAATGGGATTCAGATCTACTCAAGAATTGAGCCAAGGCATTAACACACAATGTCTTAAGATCAAGAAACCCAACCTGGAAAAGAAGAAATCTTCTCAGACAAAATTTAAGTCTGATACTTCCAAGAAGTTAAAGCCAGGAAGAAGTAATTCTCCACAGAAATGTGGCAGAAATACTCATAAAGCACATTCACCCAGTCTGAAAGAATGTGCCCATGAGAGAAAAACAGGTAAAGGTCATCATGTTAAACCTCATGGAAAAAGGGTTGAACAACAACCTGAAAGAATACCTTCTTTCAAAAAACCGGTGCAGGTATGGGTTGAGAAAGGGAAAAAGGAAACTGGTCCTTTCTATCCTGTGAATCAAAGAGCTAGTCAGAGCCCATATCAAAACTCCTATCACTCTAGCAGTGATGCAGGAGGAAAACTGAGAAGTAAAGGTGCAAGATCAAGTTCCACTGATAACACCTTGAAAAATA
>JAJJMA010009250.1:0-10728 GCA_023529015.1 Papaver nudicaule | reverse complement strand
GCTCCAAGTTGTCGTGGGAGACGCTTCATTCCAAGTCTAATGTGCTGATGGTGAAGCTTTCATGCAATTGATCTCCTTGATAACCAGTCTTCTAGCTCTATTAATAGTAAGAACGCATAAATAAACATGCTCTTCCAATTCTCCCAACTTCTCCAAGAAACAATTCTCTTGTGTTTGAAATTCCTTCAAAACTTCCTTCAACATTTGCTTCTTCTGTACCTTGACGCACCATTGAGCAATAGCCTTACCATGTTCAATCTCATCGTGTAATCTCATCACGAGTCGGCTTATCGTATCAAAATCCATATTCAATGTGTACACACCTTTTGCAGCTGCATCAAGCTGGTCGTGGAACTGATTCAATTTATTCCTCTTAAGTCCATTTTTAGCAGATCTCAACTTCCTCTTTAGATACCCCAATTGTACACACATCAACCCTGGCACAGCTACAAATCCTACTAAGCTATGAATGGCAAGAATGATTGTGGCGATTGCAAGCCCGCTGCAAAGCATAACCACACTTACTCCCCAAGCTTTCTTGCATAAGCTAATCACCTTTACTCTCCGTGCAATCTTTTTACGTTTCATTGTCAATAGCTTAAGCATTGACCCATACCGATCATGGATTACACCGAACTTCAATTTATTAGTACTCGAAAGCGGATTATCAAGCTTGGCAAACGAAGCTAACTCACCCAAAATGATCCGAACTTTATCATCGTTACTAAACCCGCCTGGTAAATCCGATGTAGCCTTTTTCGATAACTTGATAACCCTTTGGATTTTACAATAATTCGCCCGAGCTTGATCAATACATTGAAGAATCGATCCGCATATTCGACACGCCTCTAAACTTGCTTCAAAGTAATCGATAAGTAAGTGATGAAGATTAGACTTTTGAATTATGTCGAGTAGAACTTCTTGTTGTGGTTCGAGTAAGCAATCTGATATGTATGTGTACGATGGTAATCGAGATATCGAAGTGGCGATTCGATCGATATTGTTGGTTGTTGTTAATGAAGTACTTCTTCTTCTAAGTTGACCTTGAACTTTACTCCATATGTCTGTATAAGATTTTGTCCTTAAAGCTTCCATATATTCATCTTTCACGTTTAATTTACTTATGACGTTCACGTTGCTTACATTTTCCTTTGAAGATCCACCTAAAAAAATCAAAACATAAACATTAATCCCTCGAAAAATCCATGCATTATCCTATCCAATATTAACTTTCAAAAATTCTAATCTAGAAAGGATCATTTTCGAAAAACCCATAACTACACGCATGTATCCAACAATTACGGCAACAAGAAAGCTAAATCAATCAAAATTATGAAACTTAACCAAAATGCATCATTTTTCATTCTTATCCATCATCATATTCATTTCTCGAAATCTCCAAATCCATAACCCAATAATTAAGAGCTACTAATTCATTCATGGAGATGGAGTGACGTTGGTCAGAAAAATGGATTCTCATTCCTGAGGTCACTAGTTCTCCAAGCAAAAATCATTCATGGAGGAGTTTAATTAACCTAGAATTAACTAAAAGTTTTTAATCAAATTAAACTAACATATACAAACTACAAAGGATCTAAGAAATGAATGAAACAGTAAAATATATGAAGATTTAACGCGAATTAAAGAATGCATGAATTAGAGTACATACCTGTCCTCAAAGAAGGATATTTCACCTTGAACCCAAACATGATTAGTTGTGTTCTTGAGAATTTCCAAATCGTTCAGACCATGCAAATCGAACTGATTGTTCAAGAAGATCAAAAATATGGCAGGAGAACTGATATATATCCTTCTACGCGTGATCTAAAGGCTTAATGAATTTTTTGCTCTATAGTTTTTGTTGTTGTTATCTTAATTAGATGAGAAAGTGATGGAGAAAAGAAAAATATAGGGAGATATTAACTTGTGCTTCAAGTGAAATCTGTTATACCACCACCACCGCCTCTAATTCTCTCTAGCTTTCCCTCTTAAGGTAACTAGTTATGGTGTCTGTTACACGGTACGCGCCCCTTCTTCTACACAGCTTCTAACTGATAGTACTGTTTCAAATTTCCCTTTCTTGTCTCTCTCTTTTTTCTCTCTTAATTAGCTTCTCTCAAAATGGACTTTCTTGCTGTTTATGTTTGTACTTGCCACCCCATTTATATACTCCTCTCCCCCACCGATTTTGCTATAATGTGTATACTACAACTTTGAATCAAGACCCTACACGTAAACAGTGGTAAAGATATTTTGTGTATTGACTTTTGGTGTGTGGATGGATGGAGGTGAATTGCATAGTAACATACTAATCTCCACACAACGAAATCTCTCTTTGTACTCTTAATTAACTTATCTCCACACTCTTTAGTCCCTAATTAATTATTTCTGACATCTGGATTTGGTTGTGTGGGTCCCATTTTACTTCGTTATGATGACCAATCAACATTGATCACTGCCGATTATAAATTTTATTTTCTAGAATATTAAGTTTGTTTTCACTCTTACATGTACATACAAAATCTACAAAAAGGAACCACGCGTTTTTCACAAAGAAAATCAATTGACATGAGGCCCAAACAGTGCTACGTGCGCAACAGATTCTAATTTTTTTTTTGAAACTGTAACAGATTCTAATTTTATTTTATTTTTTGATGGAAAGCAAATTTCATTAAGCTAGAAAGCCAACCGACTGTTACAATTGAAGAGTTCAGACCCCATATCTACTCTCCTAAATAAAACATCCTTGACTGAATCCGAACAAGATTCTGAAGTGAAATTAAACACACCTTTAGACCTCGCCTCCTTCGCTAGTAACAGATTCTAATTGCATCACTGTATCCGTTTTTTTTTTTTGATCAACTCACTGTATCCGGTTGGCAGTGGCCTATAACACGAAAAATGAGTTGATGAGCGAGGTAAACAAGGTTCTGACAAGGGTTATACTTGTAACAATAGATACAGTCGGGAGGATTGTTTTGTTTCATAGTGATTTGAGAAAATCTTTGGAGTTTAGTAACTCCAACAGTATTCATCGGGAGGGAGGATCCATGGACATTCTTAGATAGACACTATCTCACAATTTCGATTCCATTTTCTCTATAAAACTCAAACAACAATGAATTTGAAGCTAGTATTTTGGTGATAGGTTCCTCTTGTAAAGCTCTACAACCTTACAAAAAATAAGCACAAACCGAGATAGCAAACTTTTACTATCTACCAATATTAATTTCAACCGTTAATTTTCAACGACTGAGTTTCAAAGTGGTGGATGGTGGTGTTATACGTCTCGGTTTGTGCTCATTTTTTATAGGATTGTAGAGCCTTACAAGAGGAACGTATCACCAAAATACTAGCTTCAAATTCATTGTCGTTCGAGTTTTATAGAGAAAATAGAGCCAAAATTGTAAGATATTGTCTATCTAAGAATGTCCACGGATCCTTCCTCATTCATTGGAAGTAATAACATTTCACAACTAAAAAACACTTTAAAAGCCTTGTGTCATTGGGACATATTTTTCGGCACTGGCAGACCACATTCGGTAGCTCCTCAGCTACTGAGTAGTGTTAATGGAACTACCGAATATGGATTACCACTACTCGGTAGCCGATGAAGCTACATAATATGGATTAACACTACTCTGTAGCTGATGGTGCTACCGAATATGTCCGAAAAAAAGTCTGTCCTAATGACGCCATGTATAAATGCTCTAAATATGTGTTTTTTATGAAGATTAGATTGGATCCTCCCTAGATTTGTTGGGGCGTAGAAAAAAACATAATAAGGTTGTTATTGTTAAATTACAAAGAAGGCTCCCTTAATCACAATATTTTTATGCATTTTTAAAACTATGAATCACAATTGAATAAAAGCTTTAAATATGTGTTTTTTAAACTTAATAATTTATTAATTTAGCAAATGGTAAGTTTATGAAATTTGGCCTATTGCGCAAATTTAAACCACATTTATGCACATATGGATTCTGGTCTCCGGAAATCTCAATTGTTTGGTCAACATAATGGGTAGATTATTCAACTTCCATGGGAGCATAAATTTCTCAAGAAACAAACAAATCAGATGGTCGATACATCTTATATAGACCATCTTCTCTCCAATTAATTAAGAGGAAGAATCATGGGACATGTTTAAGAAGACAATTTCTAACAAGATCTCCTGGCCATTTTGATTTTAGAGGATACGACGGTTGAGCTACAGTTGAGCTGATTGAACACAAAAAAAAAATTACCACTCAGACTAATCGGTTATATATGTGGATATCGAGCGACCCATAAATCAACTTCGCCTCTTTAAAATTATCTAAATTCCTTTCATGTACTTGATCATGGAACAATTACCAATGAATCATTGTTCGCTTCATCACCTACAACTCCTTATGGAGAAACTAACATTGAAACTAATAATTTAATAAAAAATCAATTCCTTCAACAAACAAATCAAAAAACAAGAATCCCAACTTTCAAGAACTTATTAATGTTCCAACAAACCTAATGAGGGGATTCAAAAACCTTATTCAATAATAAGGGATTTATAAACCCAAAATTAACACTACGACAAAGTTCACAAACTGACTGATCAACTACATGAGATAAATTTGACTTAAGACATTGAGATATTATGATATTCCTGAATCTAAACCGGTATTTGAGTTAGATGATTTGATTTTTCTGAATATGGAAATTATTGCATATCTCTGAATTGATGGTTGAGGAACTCGAGTTCTTCCGAGGAGAGAAGTGTAGATTTCCATGGAGTTACATTTCATATGAGAAATTAAAATTCTTGATTGGAATTTTGTTTGTCCGCAGGTTTTGTGTTTGGGGGTATTCTCTTACTTGTCCAGGGAATTATTTCATCATAAGTTACTATTTAGTGCATTCTTTCATTGATTTCATGACTGGATATTCGTCATTGTTCGTTCCTCCTCATTTTATTGATTTCCATTCGATCCAATGAACCCTTATTATAACACTTCTTCGATCTGAAAAGAGTGGAGAGGAGTAAGATGTTGATCTTTGCGTAGCCCAATATCCACAAAATTAACCGATTAATTTGAGTCGTGATTTTTATTTGTATTTAATCATCTCAACCGTCGTATTTTCTAAAATCAATGGCTAGGAAATCTTGTCGGAAATTGTCTTCCTAAGCATGTCCCCCGATAATTCCTCATTGAATAATCGTTTCTTGTATGAGGTCGTTTATCATATTTCCTTTTCTTTTTCTTGTTAGAGTATTTGATCTTCCATTGCAAATATTTTTTCCTTGTGACGATTCAGTTCTTAATGTTCTTAGTATCTATGTATATTTGGTTTGCTATTATTGATAAGAGGGAGAATCCGTGGACATGCTTAGATAGACAATATTTTACAATTTCGGCTCCATTTTTTCTATAAAACTCAAACGCCAATGAATTTGAAGCTAGTATTTTGGTGATATGTTCCTCTTGTAGGGGATGAGCAAAAACTAAGACCTATAACACCACCATCCACCACTTTGAAACTCAGCCGTTGAAAATTAACGGTTGAAATTAAGATTGGTAGATAGTAAAGTCTGGTATCTCGGTTTGTGCCCATTTTTTGTACGATTGTAGAGCCTTAAAAGAGGAACGTATTACCAAAATACTAGCTTCAAATTCACAAGCGTCTGAGTTTTATAGAAAAAATGGAGCTGAAATTGTAAGATATTGTCTATCTAAGCATGTCCAAGGATCATCTATCTATTAATAAACTTGGAAAATCTGTATATAGAAAATAAAAATAAAATATTTGGTCACTACAAATATATTGTTAGAATGTACTGGCATATGACATTATATATGCATATGATATTAAGAAGTACTTGCTCACAAAAATCTATTAAGAATATTCTTAAAGTCATCAAATTTTAAAATTTTCTTTTAATAGGAAATAAAACACCAAAATTTCATCAAGTTTCTCTACTACGAGAGTTTTCAGTCAAGCTTTAAGTCATCGGTGGTATGAGACTAGCATCCTAGTTCGAAATTTATAGGCAATAATCTGTGGACAAGGAAACCAACAAGTTTAGTTGGAACAAGGTTCTTGAGTACCTATTGCATATTGGGTTCGCGAACCAGTTTGGAAACCTTGCCATAAGAAAAATTACCGAACTCCATATGTACATTAGGTTCGTGAACCATATGAGACGTCGGTGGTATAACTGAACCTAAAGTTAGATATGGTTTGCGAACCAATTCACAAACCTTGCCGAGACTGATGCTCATGTCCATTTTTTCTCGTTGGGTTCGCGGACTAGTTTGCCAACCTTTTGCAAGATCTATAAAGCCGTATCTTTTGTGCGCATACCTTCTTATATTCAAGGAGTACTTTTCACACGCATACCACTTGTGGCCTTATCCTAATTGAGAAGTTCAGATTCGAACTCGGAGCAAACTAACAAACTTCTCTTGTTCGTGAGCTTTATTGAGCCCCAATCTAAGGTTGGACGTCCCTTGATGATCACTACAATAGAGTACCTTCTGCAACAAACAAATCCTCTACACATGTGTCTATCCTTTTTACAAGGTCAGTCATCTTGTCGAAACCTTTTTAGGTTACGATAATTGTAAAGTCTTCATTTGGGGAATCATGAAGCACTGGCCAGACATCTTATTTAATCGATCCTTGATCCTGTATCGAGTGTTGGTTGATTCGTTCTTGTTTATTCTAAAATTTATTTTCTTCTGCTATAAGGTCATTCAAGAATGATTGATCATAGATCAAGATTTTGATAGAAATTTCGTAAGGCTATGTATGCGTGGTAAGACCTATAAGTTCCACAAAGAAAACGACCTCGTTCAGTTGACTAGAGTTGTATCTTTCTGATGTAAAATAAATTAGGTATCTCTATAATTTTTGAAGAGTATAAACCCTAATTGATCAAGACATCGGTTTCTATTAACCTTGGTTGAATATATTAAGGATATCCAAATCAGGCGTCTTGTCAGAGGAAGGGTAGCTAATCTTCGCGAAGGACTGTGGAGCAACTCCTAGGATGCAAAAGGAGACTATATTGAGGACGTTCAGGATAACTTTTGTTGGACTATATACCATGTATCTACTCAAGTATATAATTTGTACTATTATTAGACTTTTCAATGAGATACTTATATTATAATTAGACTTCTCATTTCCTCTTTGAATTACCATGAAACGAATTATGAAGGGGGTTTGCTTTTAAAAACACCCACTTTTTCAATTCTCTAATTGGATTTGTACTTATCTTATGTCCTTGATGATTGCACCTGACATTCCCGACTAACTAAACACGGTACATGATAAGTGCATAATTTACATGTGTTTGACTGTTAATTCCATACTTGTTCTAGTTTAATTTCTTGTGAATTACTTTGTATTACGTTTGTTTTCTTCTATTTTTCTTTCATTATAAGCCAAAAGGAGTAGAATGACATTCAAATGTGCAAATATCGATCGACGATCAAGCCTTTGTAACAACTACAATAAGAAATTAGAAGATATATAGACCTTTAAACCAAGGCTTCATAAAAAAAACATGAATATCGCACAAGAGTCGGAAGTAAGAATTAAATACTTTGTTAGATCATATCCACAAAGTAATTTATATCTATGCAATGAAACAAGTTTTTGTCAAGTCGCCTATCGGAGAATTCACTACAAAATGACCACTAACAACAATTGTTGTTTGTATTGTGACTTCACTTATTTTCGTCTAAAAAACAAGAGAGCATTCTGGTAAGTAGTCAAAAAGTTTTCTTACTTTGCTTGGTTCCATTATCTCTTGTGAAACATTATTCATTTTCCTGCTGATTTTATTCATGTATCACACATTTTAAATGATATGGCAGAGATTTAAAAGAATCCAGAAAAAACACATCACATCGTATGTTTATTGAGGTCCAACTCATTGTATAAGACAAATGAGATACCTTTAATAATTAAATAAGGATTCATGTATTATGCGTTAAGATAACAAGGTTACTGTATCGTGTTTCATTGTGATTTCTTTTTTTAAAATATATTAAATACGCATATGACTATTATATGTTGAACTAAATTATTTGTTATTAAATAAAACATATTTATGAAAACTAAAAAAAATATATTAAGCAGACTAATAGATGGCGAGTTTCACCGATCAGTGCCGGAAAAAAAAAGTACTTCTGGATAAAGTTTCTAAAAGACACTAAAGATCGGCATGGTTTATCTCTTCTGAACCAAACGCCTTCAGCAGAAAAAAAAAAGAGAGATCGAATACAATATTTAAATATATCATCATATTCTCCCTCTTCCACGTCTTCATCATCTTCTCCCTCTTCCACGTCTTCATCATCTTCTCCCTCTTCCTCAGCTTTTTATTCCTCGGCTTCGCCAGCAACTTCTTCCTTAACATTTACTTTACTGTTTCTTCAATGCGGATTTTATTTTGCATTTGGTAATACTCCATCTCATATAATTTTTTTGAAAACATACCCCGAATCACATTTACGTACGTCTCCATCCAAAATCAGATCTACTAGGCGATGTAGCTCACCAACAGTTAATTTTGTAAAATGGTCGTTACTTTTTGATGAAATGAAGGTTTGGGTCGTAGAACTTGATTTTGATGTGTTCGGGTCGTAGACTAACGGAGACCGCTAGAATATTTTTAGTTGACCATTATTCATTTTATAAACTCTTTTCTCATTTTCTTCCGTTTCTGATTATGATCATTTCACATTTGTAATAATGTAATTGATCTCCCTTCCATTATTCATTTCAATAACTCAAATCAATGGATGTTAAATCTCAATAGCTAGAAGAAGAATAATAATTTGTTGATGAAGGGCCTCTAATGGAGCAACTAATTAAGTAGCAGCTTGAGGCAATGGCTGATGTTCCAAATGTTAACAAAATTGCAGAGTCACTGAACCCAATTACCATTATTATTGATATTTGAACTCCTACGTTTTAGAGGCTTTACGGATATGATGTTGATAAGCTCCAAAGGGTAAGAGTACTCAAGGAGGACATTAATGCTACAAATGGTTTTGCAGTGGAGAACCATCAGTTGGTTATTAATGGGCAACAAATGCTTGATGATGTTATGAGACTAATGGACTACTTGGTCAGAGCAAGCAGTCGGGTTGAGGTGTTGGTAAATCTAGATGATCTGGCGCTACTGAACAGAGCTCCTCCTAAAAACAACGTGGAGAGTTGTGTAACTTGATTTTTTTGCCGCATCTCTTTGTCTTCTTTCGTTACTCAACCTTATTTACGTTATTGTCTTGTTGTAGTTGATCAATCTTGATTTTCTTCCTCTTATACTCACCGTTACCATATCTTAATCAAATGTTCTTTCTATTTGTGTAAATTGTAAGAATAACTTCTCACCACTGCAATCTTGGCATCTATACTGTCCAAACAACAATCATAATTAACTACAAAAGATACTCGAGCAATATCAATGATACTCTATAAGGATTTTAAATCTATTAACGATATTCTTGTTGATAGTTGTGGATTTATTGGTACTAAAACCCCGACATCGTCTATTAAACTCATAAAGTCATGCATTATTAAACGTCTTGTTAGGGCCATAGAGATGTGTCTCCTTTTTTATAGAATGGAAAGGATTATGATAAATTGGTAATGGCCAATCCCTTAAACCATAGTCGTCCTATCAGATGTTTTACAATTGGCCATGGTGGTGGAGTAGACGGTGACAGGGAATGGGTTGTCTAAGTTTTGTATATTTAACAAGTGTATTTAGTAGGTTAGTTTGGTCTGAATTGAAAATATACCTTGAATCGGCTCTGTTTAGCTAGTCAACAACGAAAGTCGCTCTCCTCGAACCCGTTTTTTCTCTCTCTTTAGCAAAAATCATTTAAAATTTCATGTACTTATACATATAACCAAAGATTTTTCCTTTCCTCATTCTTCCTCACTATTCATCGATTAATACATTCTATCTCATGAATTCGAAAATACCAGGAAAAAACTATTACACTTATCTTCCAAAGAATATCCAAATTGGTGATGTGCTAAAATATTTTGAAAAATTGCGCAACCATAACTAATACCATATCCGTGTGTCTAATTTCAATAGTAGGTTGTTGAGAATTGTCCTACATCCCCAAGACTCCATGAATTTGTGAAGTGTATATAACGTCTTGGGGACCCATGGACTTGAACATGGTATTAGAACAAATGTTTGGGTAATGTGTAGATATTTCTTTGGCTCGTTGCGGGTTTTGTTTGACCCAATTAGGGTATTGCTATTTTTCGTTTCGCCCATTATTTGGGTGTTGTTTGTCTTCGGCTCCATGTAAGGAGGAGTGCTGAGAATTGTTTCAGAACATCTAAATTTCCTGATATCTGAAGTGTATATGCCTTGGCAACCCTACCGTTGTAAGGCGATTTTACAAGGTGAATTAGACCCATTACCATTTGCCTGTCAAAGCACAACCAAAGAGTTAGGTCCATTACCGTTTGCCTGTCAAAGCACAACCAAAAGAAGAAAACAAGAACTTTAGGTAAAAAGAGCTGCGCAAGTAACATTAGCGTGGTGCACTACAAAATTCAGTGAAGAAGAGGGCAACCTGACCATGTTGGGGGTTGGGTAACTAACTACTAACCAAACTCCCAAGAGTATAATAATATCAGGAATTTTGGTTATATAACTAAAACCCATTTATTGCTTCCACTCTTTTCCCTCTTTTGCCACTGCCTTCT
>JAJJMA010009246.1:19992-37468 GCA_023529015.1 Papaver nudicaule | reverse complement strand
TTTAGAATAGACAAGAACGTGATCAGGTTACCAAGGTTACAGGTTAATCCGATTTCAACCAAAGATGGTTTCAATCTCCTACCTGTGCTTCCCAACTCTCAAGAGAAGTCTTTATAGTCGTAGGGAGTTCCCAGAGGAGCTGCAACCTATAGAGGATGACTATACCACAACAAGCATTCACCGAAGTGAAAAGAGTTTACGCTACCTTCCCTAAGGACCTTCACGTATGCTTGATGCTTGTGGTATCTGTCCATAGACACCTCTATTTATAGCACTCAATAAGATAGATTGCTTTGGAATAAAGCAATCAATTACTTGTCCCACAAGTTAGGGAAACCCTAAACTTGACAACCAAGTAATAGAGATTAATCTCAATTGGAATTCTATTTATCATTATCTGCCAAGTATTTTGTTAGCTCAAAACACTTCAAGATAGAAATCCAACAGACCAGAGATAATCTTATCTTATTGACTCATTGAGGATCGTTAGATGGAACACAAAAGAGTTTATGTTTTACACAAGTCCATCTAAGAGATAAAGGAGTTTGGAATTTGACTCAGAGTGAAATTCTAAGAGAATCTTCACTAAATCCGACACCAGCAAGATGACTACCGTCAGGTTCACGTACTGGTATGCGAATAAAATAGCCATCTCGAACTCAGGGAATTTCCGAGTTTCTGGTACGCAAACCGGTTCGTGAACCGTGCGCCTGTCAGATTTCGTCAAATCTGGATTTCGCTGGAAGTACTGGGCTGAGCCAGAACTTAGACGTGTGTACGTCCTCAGCTGTGATCCATGGACTCTTTGCTCAAGAGTACTCCTTTAGATTCATCCATATCCAACTAACAGTTTGCAAGCAAACCATTGCAATGGACACATGGCACCGAATCTATCTCATTCATTCTTGTACTCACAGTATTTGTGGGATCAAACATTGGTCATGACACAAGGCCACGTTACACAAGAATACGATCTCAATCGCTATTATCACTACTAAAGTAGTCGACTATATTTCGAAAGAATAGATGAAGTAGAATAGAAGAATATCCATAAAGTCATAACTCCTACTAACCTTTTGTCGATGAAGAATAATTGATGTCTTCTTTGTCTTCACAGTCTTCGTCTTCAAGGTCTCTACTACTTTGTCTATATCCCAATTCCGAAATCTAAACTCTAGTAGGCTAAATCAAGAATTGAGTTTTGACACCTAAAACTGACAACTAGCTTGACATACCAACGCTAGTGGGTTTGACCTGACAATGCCCTAACATGTATCCATAGCGAGTTGGAGATTGCTCTATCTAGTCTTTCGAAAATGACATCATTCGCATCTTGTCTGTTTGTCTATGTAAAAGGAATGCCTTTAAACCCCAAATTAATTAAGCCATACAGATCAATGAAGTCAAGAAAGGCAGCTGCTTGGGAAGTGTGGAAGGGTCTACCACCCTTTTTTTCCGCTTGAGATATTACTTCATTGAAGTCACCAAAGAGCATCCACGGTAACTGAGGCGGAGGGATCATCGAATGGAAATCCTTCCAAAAATTAGTCCTCGTTGTTGGGTTAGGTGGGCCATAGATGCCTGTCAAGAACCATGGAGTAGGCTTGGAAGGTTGTGTTATCTTCACATGTATCATGCTTTGGTGAGCAATAAGAATGTCAACCTGCATATGAGAATGCCAAAGCAAACAAAGACCTCCACTTCTACCATTACATGGAACAACAAATCCATTATTAAACCCCAAAGTATCTTTAAGCTTGTCAGTAAAAGGCATCCCAGCAATAGTTTCAGACAAAAATATAATATACGGTTTATACTGACGATTGAGTTTAGAGAGTCTTTGTCTAGCAGCGGGTTTGTTTGGCCCTTGACAATTCCAAGCAAGAAAACTCATTATTGGGTAATAGACAAAATGCAGGAAATCATAGGGTAACAAAACATTTGCCAAAACCCCAAACCAGTGCCCATAAAGTGGATCATATGGTTGCAGGAAAAAACAGGGGACCTAGTTCGATTCAATACGAGTCAACTCAATGAGTCCGGCTAGAAGGGTGGGAACAAATAGACACAACGACAGATGTGTCGGTAATAATGGTGAATCCCACCCCCAAAAAACGGAGAATTGATACAAGTAATTTCAAAAACCTATAGAATAAAGAGATCCAAAGGCCTGAGATCCGTAATTCCAATAGGTTATTCGCAAACAGACTACCAGGTTGACAAACTAGCAATTAGAATCATAATCAAACATAAAGCAAGAGAAACACATCACAAAATCAGACATAACCTCAACGGGGAAAGGGTATAAACAGGAATCGAAACCCTTGTGAGATCCGAAATCAGATTGAGCTGAGATGAATGGTGATTTTCGTCCGTTGTTAGGTGTTTCTGTCGCATAACCCACCCACAGAGGATGGAGAATTGAAGAAGGGTGAAGAAGAAATTGTGATTAGAGGAAAAACTCGAGAGAGGATGAAGGTGAATCAGAGCTGAAGTTGTTGACTCAGTATTACCCGATTTAGTCGCCTCTCCAGGCTCTCTCTTGCTTTTGATATATAAGCAATTTTAATTGTTTATGCGTTGGTTAAATAATTAGATCTTTATTGATGGTTAAGGAGATAATTGCACATTATGCAATATTAAGAATTCATTTTAACAGTCGACAGAAAGAACCTCAGTTCAGTGCGTTCAACTTGAAAACCCACAGTCCAGGCTCCTTGGCGTAGTCATAAAAGGCTTAGCTTGAACACTGCAAAAAAAAAGTTGAACAATCTATACTTACAAAACAGAAGTGTTTTCTGAGTCACGAGACGGCTATGATATATTCCAGTTTGTTTTAGTGGTGGCCAGGGTCTCTCCATCCCTTCCAGTGCAGTTCTCGAGGATATCATCCAACGATTCTAATTCATAGAAGTCCATGTGTGTTTTTTGTTCCTACTTTTTCTCTGATGGTTAATTTAATTCCCCTTCTTCCTCCCCCAATTTCACAAATGTAACGGAGAAATTGATTTCAAGATCCATAACCACTGCTCATACACTTTCTTTTATTTCAAACCCAGGAAAAAACCCACGATTAGTGTCTAATCTGCTTCATCAGTCTTATTGACAATAAAAACCTCTGTAGAAGAAAACAGCTGCTTTCAATGCCTTGGTGCCTATAAAATGTGTAATTCAGTTTCGATAAAGCATCAGTGCAACCAGTTCGTCATGTAATCTTATCCTTCTATTCACCTGATTTCCCCATATTTAATTTAACAAAATTTCTGTTCGATTCATATAATTTTCCGCTGTAAGTAGGAAGCCTGATTTTGTGAAAAGAACTGTTGTTTCAAAAGCTGTGTTTTGGATTTGGTTGTTTAGCAGGAATCCTACAATTTTGGTTTATATTTCCCATTCTAACTTATTACTGAACTGAAATTGTGCACATTTCAGTGGTGTCTCAGGGATTTGAGTCAATGTAGTTTTGTTTGTTTATTTACTTCAGTTGTTTGTAGAAATGCCAATTAGAAAGGAACTCACTGTTGATTTTTCACATGATGGTTTGTTATGTACAGGTGGTGCTCAGGATGGTATGACTTTGTTGTGGGATTTGGATGAGGGTGATTAGTTGTATTTCCTTGATGCTGGTGGTATTATTCATGTTGTGTAGTAGAGTATGTGCACACGAATTGAAGGCATACATTGGTACTTCCTAATTCTTGCTTGGAAAGACTATCCGCAGAGTTAAAATATGAAATTTGAATGTTAATTGCCAAAACTGTATTGTGTCTCTTGAACTGCAGTCACTACGGTTGTAGCATATGGTGGGTGGATGTTGGAACGTCGAGGGAACTCCTTAATTCAGGACCAAAGGTAAACTATCTGTATTGGTACCCCTGTATATATATCATGGTGTTTGACCTCATCAGATTTCCCCAACTTTTCTGCGATATATGTTTCCAAAGCTGTTATACTGTTCTCTGCGTGTCAGCTAAGATATCAAGTTCTTCTTTTGGTCAGGTTTTAGAAATAATAGACAGTGTAACAAGGGTAATAAGCAGAACAACCATTTATAATGAATTGCAGGTTGTTGACTACACATGAAGATTACAAAGTACTCATCAACATAACGCATCTATGCCTGAAGAGAAACTCTTCTTTTCATGCTATCCAATTCGTGACCTCATTTTCAAATAATCATATTAACTAAATTAATCGAGTTTGTTGTCTTGCAAGAGAGTGGGATAATTTTAAAGCTGTGCGAAACTAAAAGCTTCAGTAAATTCACGATCTCAGAGCACATCCAAGAAAAAGATAGGTTATTTCAGCATAGGATTGCATTCATGATCTCATTCAATAAAATTTATAGATATTTTTATATTGAAGTCAGTTAAGGTCAGAAATATTAAGGTTTTGGGTATTGGGTTTCTACAAACTTATGGCAGTATCAATTAAGGTCAAAATTTCTAATGAGTAGATTAATTTGACATGTTCAAATTTTGCTTAAGAACCAATAGACTTGATTTCTTATCGATCAAAAAAAGTAAAAAGATTGATTTCTTTTGATTCATCCAGATATTTTGATTTATTACTGGAATTCAAAATTTGATAGCTTACATGCAGTTGTTTTGATTTCATTGGAGATCAGTATCTGTCAAAAGTTTAGGTTTTGTTTATCTTTATGTCTTTTTTTTTGGGCAGGTTAAGGCAATTCTTCTGTAAGTCAACACTCTCTTGATCTTTCTTATTTTCTACTTACATGGTGTCACTTCCTTTTGTTTTGTGCAACTTTTCTTATATCAATAAGAGAAATTACAATTAACTCAACGCTCAGACTGAGACTTTATGCATTCCTAGGCTAAATTATTGAAATAAATCAGGTGGATGCATCTTGGTCGACCGCTTTCTTTACAGAGTCACAATAGCAGTGGGGATTTGTTTAAACTGCAACTAAATTTATCAGGTAACTGATCTGTACTCGAACATCTCTATCAGCTGAGTTCTTAAACCTTAATATTGATCCATGCCGTTTTGTTTCATCCTGGCTGAAATGTTCAAATGATGACCGAAAGAGCCTGTTGTGATGTATAGGTGAGATTTCATTTTCATTTAGTTTGGATATTCTTTGATAGCATTTTGACGATAAGGTGATTTTGATTTATCATATTCCTATGATATTACACCTCATGTACAAATAATTAACAGAGGTTCGATTCGTGTATGGGTAAGGACCCAAACGTTGGTTTTATTTCACTTGAATTCGTTGTGTTTATTTTAATAAAGTTAGTTTCATTTCCCTGAAACGTTGTTCTACTTTTTTCTATCTTCCTCTTTGATCAGGTCATAGCTTCTTCTATAGTTGTCGGTCTAAATTTGGATCATTATGGCATTTGAGGACTTGAGAGGTAAAAATTAGTGTTGTGCACGGTTTACGCGCTCATAAAAATAAGGAATTGGACTAGCATTGTTTTCAGCCTCTTCATCCAATCTTTAATAGTTGTCTTCTAAAACCATTACTCTTTTTTGAATTTTTTCACATACTAAAACTTAATTTATACTTTCAATATCGTTAGGTACTTGAAAATTTATCCTAAGCGAGACAATTATAGTGATCACTTAGCCATGACTACGATGCATCAGCGGTCTTGCCTTATGATAAAGTCCATGCTCTTGCCTTATCATTTAGTCAGGTTGTTAAGAAAAGAACTATGACTGATGGTCTGAAATAGCTGTACACGAAAGTCCATGCTGCCACCCGCACTGATCCTGAAGCGCCTTAGTGGTATCTCTCCATTATATTTGCTGTTTTGATGTTGGCCTTAGTGGTGTCTTTTCTTTTCATTATTGAACAATAGTTTTTTTACATGATTTTCTTAACGATTTTGATCTTTTCCAACAACTACGACATTGTTGTTGTAATGGTTCAAAAATTTTAGTTGCAGAATAGACTGACATGAACTGAAAGCATGTATTGTTGTGGTCTCGCCTTAAACTTTTTTTGCCCTTTCAAATTGTAAAAATGAACTAGCTACATATCATTAGCGAATCTGATACTGTACAAGATTCCCCTGGGAAAAAAGATGGGTCAGAGATCCTACATTTAGATAAGGCATTTGGTCCACATATAAAAGGATACTTCACAAGCTTGGATGTGTACCAAATATTAGATTGCGCTCTGGGTTAGAGATTTCGTCGTATAAATTGCTTACACAATACAATCCATACTGAATAATTGAAATCAGTTAATGTGCATGAGTAGTGGAAATTCTATTGGTTCCCTGAGAAATTCAGTGTTGTATACTGCAGAAAGGTTTTCCTCATGGGAGGTCTGAACAGCAACGCCAAAAGAGCTAGGTATGAGGCCATTTCTCTTCATCAACGGTTTATCAAAAACTTTGATTTCATTTAGTAGATCACAATGTGTATTATATTTAGTTAATGATTTTGGTGTACTGAAATATGTAAGATTTTAAGGATGTAGCATTTTAGTTTCAGGTTAACAGAGACCACCGAAACAATCAAAGGAAATCAATTTAGTCAATAGTCATTATGTATGCATGTGTAACGTTAAATCGATTGACTAGCATTAACAATGACCGTTACAGCACCATGATAACGGCCTGAAATATACATGGTACCCATTAGCTAATACGCAATCTCTCCATAAATTGTCATGATTCCCCAGTCTTTTGATTTCCATAAACAGTCAAATATTTAACGGCCATCATAAACAGCGTACTCAATGTCTGTCAGCAGCTTCAGTATATAATAAGTCGACCTTAACATACCTTTTCTATTCCACGTCAAACCATCCTTGGAAAATCTACGAAGCCAGGTAGGTAGGGGAAAAAAAGAGAGGAGGGAAATGACGTTGACCGGCAAATGCATGATTACTGTAGGCGTAGTTAGAAAAGCGGCAGGTGTAAAGTTAGGCCAAATTAGTGAAAATAGATTCACAGATGTACGAGCCAAAACTTAAAATGTCAGCATTATAAAGGTTCCAATATTAGACTGTCAAAAATAATTTATCATTTATTGCTAGAAGGTGTTACAATTTCGTTAAAATTAAATTAAGGTGAAAAAAACTCTTTACAAATTTTGGAATTTTACGCAGATTTCATTTATGGACAATCAAATTTATAGCATATCTTTCAATGAGGGTGATTACCACTTCAACATTGATAAAAATATTTAGAATGGCCTCCAAAAATACTCAAATTTTTGGTGGACCTTCAGTGGCGACTAACTAGAGTTTGGGTGGACCTTTAGTAGTTTCGGCTGACCATCGACTTAATTCCACCAAACTGCGAGACTAAAGGAGCAAAATGAATTTCATACACCTACTTAAAGAAAATTAAAAATCTTTATAATGGTAAAAATATTTAATACAGTGATTGGTGAATGTTTGATGCCTCAGCTTAGGCACTGTGAAATAGCCCGTGCCGTTACGGCACGGGTCACTCCCTAGTCTATCTTATAAAAGACAGTGGTGTTTTCCCCATCTGACGGCTGTAAATTGAAATTTTTTGGCAATCAATGGTCGTCATTGCTCTAAATTCCTCTTGAAAGCGCGGGGACAACAACGGCTGAAAATGCTCCCCGCTTTTATGCCCTAATCCAACGTCTGGGGTTGTTTTCTTTCCAAAAATAACGCCACAATTATTTTCACCTTCAAAACCCTCATGTTCAGCCCTGGCTAATCAATTGAAGACGTTACAAAAAAAAAAAAAACAATTCCTCTCGATTATACAGACGTTACAGATTGAAAAGAAACCTAATTTCATCTCCTTACCTTTGTACACATACCTAGGCCTTCGTTTCTTTCTCTCACACTTCTCTCTCGACGGTGAAATATCAGTAAGTTGTCGTTCTTGGAATGTTTGGTGTAAGGTCGTTGTTTGATCGATTGATTGCATAAGGTTTCCTTCAAATTTGTTCCTGATTATTCTTTGATTTCTTATGGTTGCAGATTGTACTTTGTGTCAAGCATATTGAGAAAAGAAAAGGCTTCCTAAACAGGTAAATCATCTCAATCAATACTTAAATACCCAATCTTTGATTTTTAGATAGCATTGTTGTTCCATTGAACAAAATGCAATCCGTGATTCCTCAATCACGGTCACATGTCTTAGTTTCTTTTCTTTTGCTATTAACGTTGTTGTTGTGGCTACGGGTATTTTGGCTGTTTGTTGTTTTGCTGACTTTAGATTAGCTACACCTTGTGTATCCTAATTACTTACTAAAAGATTTCTCTGTGTGAAATCTCATATAGTAGCAAATGTAAAATTCCAGGCATCTCAAGGCTTGAACCTGATTTAATGGCACCAAAAGCTTTTATTTAAGTAATCATAGCATGTTGAGTATTGTCTTTTTTAATCATTTTGTTATAATTGTTTTCTCTTTATATGTAGATGAATGAAAACTAGACTAGAACAAAATTTTTAAAGTTAGATTTAAGCTCTCAAACTTTGGAAAGAACTAACATAAAAATAAATCTTTTTGTTTGTGTTCCTCAATAAATGTCGTGGGTGAACCCATTATCCTGACAAACCCACAACAAATGAAGAGAACCACTAGGCATCCTGCGAATATGCGCGACTCACCCTTCAGAACCTCAGGTACCCTTATATGAAACAATCGTGTTTGGCTTCGTTTGTATATCATTGAGAAATACTTGTACCCTCTTCTTCCTGTGGTAACAATATCAAGATTACTTTGTTGCGGAGGTTATATTACTTTGTGGTATATATATATCTTCCAACGTACTAATTGGTTTGTGCTATATTTATTCTCCCCTGTTAACAAAGCTATATTACTCATGTCCCTCTTTGTTCAATCACTCTCTGTTCTCTCCCAATGCCACTAGGGTCTACTTCAACCTTGCCATTCCCGAGTTGCGCGACATAAAAGAAAGGTATCACTATTATCTCTGGCAATGGTTTGGTGAGGTAGACTTTACTTGGTATAGTGTTCTTACAAATACAATTGTTCTTAGTTCTTAATTTGAGCAACTGAATTTTCAAATAACCAAATCAGGAAATTGTATTTGTTCCTTTTGTGTGGTTATGTGGAGGATCACATGGGTTAGACTCAAACTGATTAGCGGAATGTATCCATAAGTATAAAAAGGTATATCACTCTTTGAAAACCGTCCCTGCTTCACCACATATCGTAAAGATGGTGGCCCCATAGCGGAATCCAAATGCGGCACTTTTGGCGGTGAGACTTTCTCTGCAGTGTAGGTGTAGCAGAAGCTTTAACATCTTCATGTTATGACAGAGCAGTCATCAGGTGAGGGAAAGCCTGTACGTAGTAGAAGTGTGGTAGGTACCAATGCTTAGGAGGAGGCTATTCACCAGTTCTTCATGACCCTGCACCAAATTTAAACAAGAGAAAACTTTTGCCAGGCATCACTCCAGCACTTTAGGGCGGCAAGAAAGTAACATGAGGGTGTGCAGTAAAAGTAAAAGCAATATTATTATCACAAATGCGGGTTGAGAGCAGTTTTTAGGTGGTGATAGTCGGAATGCGAGGGAGCATCAGGCGAGGAACATAGCATTTACAGTAGCAGATCTGTATCAGGTGTTGTGGCTGTAGCAACTAGAGATTGCAGCAGGGTTTCTTCTTAGCGCAGAGAAGCTTTATCTGAAGTACAGGCGAGTTGGTGGCGAGGTTTTATCACGTCATAGATGAGGATAGGAGCAGCATCAAGCTGGTAAGGATAATATCTGTAGCGGCTTTGGCAGCAGCACTAGGTACACAGCAACAAGAGTGTGAACAGTTAATTAGAGAGCATCAGCAGCTTTGATTGCAGTGAGGGATTCTGAATTGACAACTCAAGCTGTAGGTGAGCCCAAATCTGGACTGCAGGAGTATCCTTGTTGCGATACATCAGTAATGAGGGCTATGGTCGCAACATCAGGCACAAGTGTGAGTAGAGCTTTTCCCATGACTGCATATGGTTGTGCTTAAGATAAGATCATGAACCTGCAAAGACTCATATGTGGGTTAGAAGCAGTTTTGAGTTGGATATGGCAGAAGTAGCCTGGTTTGAACATTTTATCAAACAGTTAGAGTGCACGATGACTATTAAGAATTGATGAGTTCTTCTTATTTCTCTGATCTCTCACAACTCCATCCCTGCAATTTTTACCACTCATTCAACAAATCAATCACATTAGCAAACAAATTCATTTAAATTTTAGCAGCACGAACATGGGGCTTCGTAATTGGGCTCCGCCATCTCTTTCTCTAAGTATTCCATTGGCATCTGCAGGCTTTTGCAGTTGGTGTGAGCAACCTTGCCTTGCAAATTTGGCTATTCCACCAGTAGCAGCAACTCTTAGCTTCCAGCTTCTGTCTTCACTCGACTCCATTCTTCAAAGCTAATATGCCGACTTCAAACTCTCAAATCCGAACAGCACCCACATCATTATTTGGTGCAGTAGGTTCATACACACCCAACTCCTCGATTCTCTTCCGCAAGTATGAATCATACAAACCAGCATAGGCCTGTTTCCATGGTTTCCTTCAGTTATTTTGACAAACAGTTGAAGTGCAATTTCTGCGCTTTGCTTCGATGAGTTTGGCTGGTTATTCGATCTAACAAAACTCCACCCCTGCAAATTTATCCTTCAATCAACCAAACAAACATATTAGATGACAATACAATTTCAATTATTTAAATTTATCAATTAGGCATGGCAGCAACACCGTTCTTTTGCCCTTCTTTTCTGCTGGCCATCAAGCTTTGGATTCAACTATTCTTTGACGAGTTCCATCCGTTTTATCCTTGTTGAAATTTCAATAGAACTTCGAGAATTCCTGCCTCCGTTGCCGTTGAGTAGAATCACCACAACTGATGCAGATCTGCTTTTCTAACTTGTCTTCCATGACTTTCTATCACCGGCTTAGTGATTTTGTAGAGATTAGTCCTTAAGCTCAACTGTGGATTTTATGGATCTCAAAGTAGGTTTTGACGATGGGATTTTAGCTGATTACAATGAACGGATTTCTGAATTGGAAAGGACTCAGGATAAGATTTATGAGAGTAAATGTTTTGTAAGAAATGTCGAGTGATAGGCAATTTCAGGTTTCTTTTGTTGTAGATAACTTAATTTCATCATCTTTTCTCCCCACTAGCTTGCAGTAATGCTTCATTCTCTGAGAGGAAATGAATTGTAAGAAAGAGATCTGAATCTCTGAGGACTTTGATAAAAAATAGGTAGCTCAGGACCGTGAATGGTTCGTATGAACAGCGGGTTTTTGTTAGTTTTCTGAACAAAACATAAACGAGTAAGTACAGGAGAATAAATTCTTTTACACCTCTCCCTGTTTCTAGCGCCAAACTGTTTGTACCAAAAAGTATCCTGGTGATCTTAGTACAAAACAACCAATTTATAAGTATAGTATACATATTTATAAGATGTAAACATAAGTGTAAAGACATGAATTTAGATATACAAATATAAGTGCTGAGACCTGAATTCGTATATATAAATATAAGTGTTAAGACATAATTATAAACACAAGTATAATTGAAAAGATATGATCTTAAGCAAGTAATTTAGCAATTAAATAAGAATTAAAGCTTGAGTATCAAAGTAACATGATGTAGTATTAATGGTGGTTTCATTACAAAGTATAGCTTTCCATAGATGGGTTCTCAATCTTTGTGTGTGAGGGAGTAGTATAGAAAGTTCATACCATTCCTCACCTCTCACCCCAAGATCCTCCTCTTCTCTACTCTACAAAGCTTTCTATTTATAGTACAAATATCTTCATAATATCTTCATGGGTGAATACCCTTTTACCCTTATCTTAGTTGATAGGTCTTCTTAGTTCTTCTATGGTGAGTGTCGGTGTAGCTCTTAGTATGTTGCTCCGTGCTTAGTCTTGCGCCATGTGTTGGTGAGGGCCTTAATCTTGCGCCATGTGTTGGTGAGGACCTTAATCTTGCGCCATGTGTTACCTTCTTATCATGATTTAAGGCGGTTCTCACTCTTATTTGTGTTCACACCTGGTGGGGTCCTCATACCTCCCTTATTAGTACGGCCTTCTTCTCTTCTGAGACCTCTGGTGCTCACACATCTGGTACTCACTCATCTGGTACTCACTCATCTGGTACTTACTTATCTGGTACTCACTCATCCTTCTGAGACCTCTGGTGCTCACTCATCCTTCTGAGACCTCTGGTGCTCACTCATCCTTCTGTGAGATCATCGTTCTCTCACTCTTCTGTGAGATCATTGTTCTCTCACTCTTCTGTGTGCTTACACGTGGGTGGTGGATATTTTGCACCAACACCATTAACAGTTTCGATTGGATATATGTGGACGAAAAAACAAAATCGTACTCAATTTTCGTCTGCAGTTTTCACATTTAACATTAATTTCGGCTACAATCATTGTGACACAATCTAAGAAACTAGTTTTCGTCTGCAAATTACGCATGCAAACTGTAAACATCCAGACGAAAATCTGGAAAGCAAGCTAATTTCGGTTGGATTTTAGGGTTTAATCCAACCGAAAATCAATAGGGTAATTTAGACTTTTCAATGTTTTTAGACACCCCTTATAACACCCCCTAGGATATCAATATTGTTTTCCGGCTTCTCTAACAATTCCTTCGGCCCCTAAAACAGCCAGTAAAATTTGTGTGTCTCTACGAGGAAATTCGAATACAACTTCTATACAATAAAGCTCTGATGTGCGCTTCTGAACCTGCTCCATTAAATTGTTGCTGCGACTGATGACGCATTGAAAGAAAGTGGACGAGAACTATATTCATAGGAATAAATTAGGAATTAGGAATTCAGTGACAGTGAGCTAATATGGAGGCAGGAAAACCTGTCATCGTTGAAATGCAAGTTATGTGCCAGTGGCAGAAGGTGGATTTCATGTCAGCTAATGAAGTTACCAGCGTAGATCGCCTTCTCCTCAACAAAAATGTTGGGACTCCATACTGTGGGTATAGTTTTCAGATTTTGGGTGTATAGTACTTCTGAAAACCTTGGCCATATATATGAGTTTGGTTGAACTGATAATTTTTTTCTCCCTCGCTCTCTTTACTAGGATATATAATGGCTTAAACAAGATGGTACACACAATCAAGAGTAAAGTTTTGATTTGTAGCTTTGTACCTACTACATTAGAATTGCACATGTTAATGGGGTTCGTGTTATTGTTTTGTGAAAGGAGGTGTACGAGAGCAGTGTTCGATGGAGAATGGAGATAGGTAAATTTTCACACCTATACGAATGATAGTCTATCAGGGAATGTATTGGACTAAAGGATTCTAAATGTAACATGTAGGTGAAAATTTTCACCTTGCATATTGATAACATTCATATGTTTACGTCTCTTCTTTTGCTTCAATTATTGATTCTAAAAGTGAAAGCTTGGTTTAAGGAGTTCAACCTTTGACATAACCAACTGTTTCGATACCCTTGGTCTGTTTTATTTTTCTTTATTTTTGTGTTGATGAGGCTGTAATATACTTGTTTAGTGGGTTGATGAAATTTCGACATTAGTTCACTCGCTCGCTTTCAAATTTTATACTTAGACTGGGATACAAAATGTTGCTCGAATCGCCAACTGATGAACACCCCTAGGTGCATTTCATATTAATCCATAAGTAGTTTTAGTTCTATTGCCTGTATGGTGGAAAGTTATCCTTGCAGTAGGCCCTGGAATATCTATATTGGGGGTTGGATGTTCATTCATCCAGCTGTTTAAAAATCAAGCCTTATAATGATGCAATAGTACAGTTTCCGATTATACCGGTTACGCAACAACAATTGTTTTATCGACATGAAATGACCACTTTGCTCCGGGCCTCCGACCAATTCTGCGACAAACCATTGCCCATATCTATAAAGATAAGATTTTTTTTTTTTTTGAATTTGAAAGGTTATGTTAATGTTGAACCGAAGCTCACTACCTACAAGCCCAGGTAGCTGGGCAAAGAAATAAAAAAAAATGTCTTTTACCCCGATGCAGACGAGTTTCGAACTCAGGTCACCGATTTCATCACCCAACGACTTTACCACTGTACTACAGTGACATCTGCCTATAAAGATAAGATAACCAAACAACGAATGGCCTTGCGAATCATGCAGCACATGGAAATCAACAAGGGTCGTCCACAGACCGTATATGTAAGAGAAATGAAGTTTTGGATGATTCCACATATTTTACACGGTATTCTATGGGGTTTCAACTTCTAACCAGTTGGACATCATTTGTGAGTAGTACACATGGGTAAACTTATTTTAAGTTGTGGAACTATTTGTTTTCTTGATAGAATGAGTTCAAAAACGAGGAACAAAAATGACGTGCGTTGAGTTTAGCCAATTTTGTGAGCCCCTCTATCAATTGAAAATCCTCAACTTTGTTTTAGCTAAGTCAACATTTGGGCGTGTTAAACACAGTCGGTTAAAGTTGTTGGTTTTCAGTTTGATGTTTGTAGCAATCTGCTTTTCAAGAATTACTACATGTCTAGAATTGTAATAGTTTCAATTTGTTACGATTGCTTTAGGTTGTTCTTATGGATGATGTAATATCGATTCATCGGAATTCCTATCACTGGAACATCGGGAGCAACTTCCGCATTGTAGGCACATCGGTAGCAACTACCGCATCACCGATTGGTTCATGAGCCAGCCAACATGAACATTGTGAAATTTAAGACTATAAAAGTAAATAAAGATAATAGATTAGTCCCTAGATAAAATTATTATAAGAGCCGTTAGATTTTTTTTCTTTGACACCGTCACTTCAGTTTTAACAATAAAGAAATTCCTTATTGAGCTTATATATTGTGGATGCCGACCCACCCTTTCCAGATGTTAAGCTGAATGAGAAAATAGTTTGAAGGTATGGTTTGTTTGTGAACTGACACATCTGCCTGTGATGCAACTGCGGGTTAACAATTGTGACACAAAGGGAAAGATAAAGTGCGTAACTGAATTTAGTTAGTATTTATCTGTTTAATCTTTGCTGCCCCCCACATGCCCATGTGATTAGACACATATATACTAGCTGAATTCGGTTATACGACTTAACAAGTATTTTTCCGTCCGTCAACTATGTAACCAACCAAGACACCTATCTATTGTTAGAGGTTGTACGACAAAATTTCTCTTTTTATGCGGTATTGTTGTCAATTGTGGAAGTACCCTTTCAGGTGAAGTTCGATCCAATTCACTTTTAGAAGAAATCAAATTTCGCGAAGATCTTTATTTTTGGAACACTTTTCAATTTTCTTTTTATTTGATCCAAATTAAAGTTTTTTTTTTTTTTTAATATTTTTAGATCGAGTAAAAGTATTTGAGGATCAGTTATCTTCAATTATAATTTTGGAAAAGAATGATCAATTTGATCGAGTTGAATGAAATTCTAGAATATCGATTACAACAAGATTTGTTTTTGAGTTTTTGTTTTCGAAGTAACTGACGACCTATTCGAGTTTTCGTCGGATTGATGGTGTTTAACAACAGTTGTGGGTAATAAATCTCTTATTATAGAAACAAATTTTGGGAGTAGAACAACAAATTCCAATTGAATTGAATTGATTTTTTTTTTTTTTTTAAAAAAAAGGGGTGTGACATACAAAAATGCGAAGAAAAAAAACAGTCGTTGCAAGTAAGAACTCCCTTTGGCCGTCCAATTATCCGCCAAAATTCATAGTGAAGAACTAACAATTGACTTAGTGGCAATAACATTAGCCTCAATTGTGAAAAGAGAAGAAAAAAATCATTCATTTGTTTTCAGAATTGTAATAAGATTATTAAATGCAAAAAATAACTGATTAGAGAGTAAACAAAGCAGAATTTGATGAGTATTTATGTAAAATGATTAAATGCAGTAAGTGAAATTTCAGAACCAGTATGACCAAAAATAATAAATACAAATGAAACATCAATGAGTTAACAAGGTCACATTAAGCAATAACAACAACAACTCAAAACCCGTGCCATCACGGCACGGGTCATACCCTAGTCTATACTTACAAAATACAAGTGATTGTTGTGTCACGCAAGTGACGCAACAGCCAGGATACCTTTGGGTTGTCTGAGTGGTGGCCAGGATCTCTTTATCTATTCCAGTGTAAATATCTAAGATTTGATCCAACGGTCATCTGCCTGAATTGGCGTCGTGGGCTTTCATAAATTCATAGGATGCACGGACGCCTTTAATTCCCTTTTCTCCTCCCCACTCTTCCATTCTGTGTAACTGGTGAAGAACCTATCTGAGCTCTCCAGTTTTCATATTCCTCTGCAACAGAAGCAGATTTTTTAGCCCCCAAAAACTCAGTCAATAGCCTTATCTCTTATGAATTCCTCTTAATAATTTCTTTTTACTCCACGTTTACCCTCTTTGTTCTTAGAGTTTCTCTGCACAACACTCTATTATCTCAGATATGGTTTTTGCAATTTTTATTTATTGTTTGTTCTTACTGTATTTCAAAATTTAGGTTTTCTATGTTGAAGCTTTAATTGGTTATTGTTTGATTCACAGCATTTTTAGTTTCCAAATGTTTAATTTTGAAATTTAATAGTTCGTGGAGTGAATCAATGATTTTGACCTGTGAATTTCGGCAAAGACGGCAGTTTTTGAGCTAGGTGTAATATTGATTCAAACATGGTGGGGTTTTGTTGATTTGGTTAAACTAGATGACTGTTTAAAATCACGGTAAAAGGCCGACCAAAAACATATTATAATTTTGTAACGCATGTAATAGTTCTAAAGAGTTTTCAAAGAATAAAAAATACAGTATTCATTTACCACAACAACTGAGCCTTTTGTCCCAATAAATTGGGATAAGAGAAATGAAACCCATTTTTTTTTGTGTGTGTCAGACTAATTTGGAGGCAAGTCATTAATATCGAAACTGCTACAGGCCCCCCACTTTTTTCCACCATGGTTTTCCACCACTAGGTGGCATCATTTTTCGCCACAAACTTTTCACCACGCCCAAGGGTGGAGCAGCAGGGGCCCCCCCGCCTCAGTTTTCCACCACTCCCAGCACTCCACATCAGCTGGTGGAGAAATCCGGTGGACGGATCCGGGGGACATATATCATTTTCGCATTAATATCATCCAAAATTCCTTTATCATGCACGACTATTGCATCAAAATACACGCAGATGTCTTATGAGTTGATGTCTACCTAAAACATGTTCGCACACGTGTCCCTACTACTGCATGCTTGACCAATACGTGGCTACTGGGTGTCTTGGTAATTTAGTAAACTCATATAATTTTCTCCTCTTACAATTGCTGCTTCTCCTTCTCTCGATCTTTTCCCCTAAATTCACTCAAAGTTATTTTCAGTCAAATAGTAAACAGAAAGCACAAAAAGAGCAAAACAAATCTATATCTTCTTCTGATCTTTATCGAGATTAAATTTTGATGTAGTTCACCGGGGAGTTTTTTAATTTCCAGATCTCTCTCTTGAAATTTCTTTTAGAAACAAAATGGAGAAACAGAGAAAG
>JAJJMA010009246.1:0-14992 GCA_023529015.1 Papaver nudicaule | reverse complement strand
AGAATCTTCACTAAATCCGACACCAGCAAGATGACTACCGTCAGGTTCACGTACTGGTACGCGAAATAAATAGCCATCTCGAACTCAGGAGAATTTCCGAGTTTCTGGTACGTGAACCGTGCGCCTGTCAGATTTCGTCAAATCTGGATTCCGCTGGAAGTACTGGGCTGAGCCAGAACTTAGACGTGCGTACGTCCTCAGCTGTGATCCATGGACTCTTTGCTCAAGAGTACTCCTTTAGATTCATCCATATCCAACTAACAGTTTGCAAGCAAACCATTGCAATGGACACATGGCACCGAATCTATCTCATTCATTCTTGTACTCACAGTATTTGTGGGAACAAACACTGGTCATGACACAAGGCCACGTTACACAAGAATACGATCTCAATCGCTATTATCACTACTAAAGTAGTCGACTATATTTCGAAAGAATAGATAAAGTAGAATAGAAGAATATCCATAAAGTCATAACTCCTACTAACCTTTTGTCGATGAAGAATAATTGATGTCTTCTTTGTCTTCACAGTCTTCGTCTTCAAGGTCTCTACTACTTTGTCTATATCCCAATTCCGAAATCTAAACTCTAATAGGCTAAATCAAGAATTGAGTTTTGACACCTAAAACTGACAACTAGCTTGACATACCAACGCTAGTGGGTTTGACCGGACAATGCCCTAACAGCACTATATGTTAACAAAATAATATAATTTTTTTATTTTAAAGGATCAAAAATAAATGATAAACAAAATTTTTTTTAATCTAATAATCCATGAACTTCTCTTCGATTAACAAAGATAAATTTTCATTAACTAATGAATTGCACCATATTTTTAAAAAGAAAAGAAATTTTCATTAACTAATAACTTAAAGGATTACATTCAAATTTAAATCAGCTCATTTGAGTAATGTGTTCGTTACACTTTTTAGGAGAAAATTACGAATGAGTATTCCTTAAAGGAATTACATTGAAATTAAAATTCTACTTCTAATTAAAACATGAAAATGACTAATAAATAATTCCTCAGGAGGCAAGCCATGACGGATCATAATCTCGTTCCTCTATAATTTGTAGAGGGAACGTTCAGCTTCTGGTACTTCATGCAGAGGTGTGCGTAGGATTTTCATGTCAGCTTCTCTTTGTTTGGTTTGTGCCATTATTAAACCAACTTCCGCGTTTCTCTGAGAAATTTCCGCGTTCCTTTCTTCTTTTTTCCAAATTCTTCTTGAGGAACTCTTCTTCTGATTCATACTTGGAAGTCCTTTGTGTTTTTGCTGCTTCAAGAAGTTCGATGAGTTTATCCATTTTTTCATCTGATTTCTGTGTTGTTTTAGCCTCCCGAGCCATTCGTTTGGAAGCTTCTCTCCCAGGACCTCTAACATCATCTACTTGGTCGAACCAACGTCTTCGACGCGCTATGTCCGAGCCAGCTTCAGAACCAGGGGTAGATGGTGAGCTCCCGTGCATTGTTAGATCCTCCAAACCTTGATCCAAATGTACTTGAGAAGGACCAGCTTGGGTGTTTTGAGTTCCTTGTGTGTTTTGAGTTCCTTAAGTGCTTTGATGTTCTTGGCTGTTTTGATTGGGTCCAACATCAATGTTTATCTCCGGATTAAAGTCTACACAATAGTCCTTCAAGAGTCTCCAACACGCATCATGTTTAAAATTGGTTTTAGCTGCGCTTTCATAATTGAGTCGACCCTCATGGTACTGGGAAAGAAAAAACAATTAGTGCCTCGCTCTTCTAAAAAATACACAAAAACATGAAGAAAAAATTCGTGTACTTACATAATCTTGTTCATCTGGTTGGTCTTGAGCGGAAGTAGGCTCTGATGTATGTATTATATCTTTTACATTCAGATATAATCGTGTTACACCTATTTTGCAAAGCCTTTTTTCCCCTCATTTCAGTACCTTCAGGGATTTTCCATCTTTTTAGGTATTCTTCAATAATTTTGGCCCAAAAATCTTTGCCTCTCTGATCTTTTCCTTTTGCCTCATTCTTGGTAGCTATAATCCAACCCATAATTAGTGCTTCATCCTCTTCAGTTGTAAAGTGAGACATTTTTTGAAAAAAAATAGAAATTTGAACAAAATAGTAGAGAATTTGAAGAAGAAGAAGAAGAAGAAGAAGAAGAAGAAGAAGCAGAAGAAGAAGAAGAAGAAGAAGAAGAAGAAGAAAAATCAATGAAGAAGAGAATCAATTGATTTTGGTGTGAGTGATGAAGGAGAAGAAGTTCTCTATTTACAGGGTTGCCTGAAAATAGAGCTGTTGGAGATTCAAACGGGAAAAAAATCTGAACCGTTGACATTAACAGTCTTATTTGATCTGATGGCTGAGATTATTAAGCGTTGAATAGTACAGCGCTGTCAGCGCTGAACGGTTCAACACTATATTAGTAGTCGTTGAAATTAACGGTCTTATTTTGATCTGATGGCTGAGATTCTTCAGCGCTGAATGGTTCAGCGCCTGTAGAGTTGAATGGTTCAGCGCTTTACAACGGCTACCAAAATCAGCCCATTTCCGATGAGTTCTCTTCGTGTATTTAAAGCCTACACATTCTCTCAACTTCCTCACCCCAAACTTGTGAAGTTTCATTCTTTTCTTCTACACTCAACTCAAGCATGGCTAATTTCTCAATTGCGTAAGACAATGCCTTGGTGAGAAGTTATTTACAAGCGACCGTTCATATCACTAGGGGGCAAAGACATGCAACGTGCGACTTTTTGGACACGTATCGTTCAAGAATTCGCTAATCTCAATGGTAATGCTAATCCACGTCCTACGAAGACACTGCAAAACCGCTATGCTACCCTCAAGACGATGTGCAAACTATATGCAATTTCTTTACGAACTTCAAATGGTGATCAAGAAGCGGGCAAAGGTTTTATACCGACAAATCATGGAAGAGAATTCATCCACTTTGAAGCATATGAAATATTTAATATGATAAGGTAATTTGGCTAAATGTAAATGTACTTAAATAAAAACGTAGTATTATGGAGTTATTACAAGAAATGTAGTACTAATTAAAATTTCTACTTAATGTAAGCGTGCTTGAATGAAAAACGAGAATTATGATAAATAAAATGTAGTCAAATTCAAATTTACTCTCCATTCTCATAAAATGCACCATCTTCTTCATTGTTGGCGTATCGATCATCATCCGTATCCACGTCGGTGGTACCCTCGCTCGAGCGGTATGGCATCATCAATCACAACTTTCGGAAGATCACCATCTCTATATCCAGCTCCATGTCTTTCCCAAATGTGTGCAGTGAGTTCTCGGCGAAGCTCCCTCCAACGTTCAGGGTTATGCAAAATATGAGGAGGTAGCCGTAAGGTTCCTTGAATAGGAGGTTGGGGTTCTCCTCCCGTGATCATCCCCCATTCTTCATCGCGATATTCCAACTCAACACACATATTGTGCATTATCAAGCAAGCCCTCATAATTGCCTTCATGTTCGATTTTGCATAATAACGACATGGGTTTCTGATTATACCAAACTTTCCCTTCAGACCACCGAATGCACGTTCTATGTCCTTCCTTTTAGCTTCCTGGTACTGATTGAAGAGAGTTTCACGATTGTTGGAGGCGGGTTTGTATGACTGCACAATAACACCATACATAGGATATGCTCCATCTCCAGGGTAGTACCCCTTGTCGTAGTTTTGGCCATTGATTTGACAAGGAGGTGCTACACCATTGAGTAGTCTATCGAACAAACCCGAAGCATGCATGACATTTAGGTCATTGTTCTGCCCACCCATACCAAAATAGGAGTGTCAGATCCACCTATCATATGAAGCTACCGTCTGCAGAACAACACTTGGATCTTTCTTATAGCTCACATGAGACCCTGCTTGCTCAGTTGGGCAAGCTCTCCATGACCAATGAAAACAATCAACACTACCAAGCATCCCGGGAAATCCACGAGCTTCATTTTCCTTCAAAAGTCTTTTGGTATCTTCAGTGGTAGGTTGACATCGATCATTATAAATCCAAACAATTGCATCAACAAACTTTCTTAGTGTAATGGTAGATAGTGGCGGCGCCCATTTGTGCGTAATCCTCTATAGAATCCCCTGCAAGACCTTTGATAATATGCCTCATCACGGCAATCATTTTCATATATGGACTATGGCCAGGAATACCACAACAATCCTCTTTTTGAAGAAGATCTTTGTCATAATCACAAACTTGCTCTAAAATTCTAAGAAAAAGGGGACGAGGCAAAGAAAACCGACCTTTGAACTTCTTTGGTCCATACATACAGTTGTAATTGAAGTATTGTTGCATCATCTTTGCATTGGCTTCTACACGAGTTCTATGCACCGTTGCACGACTCTTGACTATATTCAGGACATGTTGGTGTATTGTTTGCCTCCTTTGTGACTCCATTAGCGCAACCACTACTAGAGCATTCTCCTCAAGTTCATCGCCATCATCCGGAAGACGTTTGAACAATTTTCTCCTCAATGCTCCTTTCATAATGTACCTAACATAACGAATGTGTGTCACATTTTAATCAAATTCAACCCTAAATTAAATCCAAAAAATTCTAAATATCAATTCCATCGGAAATTTTGATCACATATCATCAAAATTATCAAACTAATCTAATATAAAGCATCAATTTAATCAAAATACAATCAAAATCAAAAATCAAGTAAAATGAAACCCTAAAGTTTAAACATCATACCTTGGTTAAAATTGTGGATGAAAATGAGTGAAACTTGGAGCAAATGATAAATAATTGAATGTAGAACAAACTCACAGAGGGAATCAACGGAAAAAAATCTACAACCGGAGATCTTGGGCATGCATTATAGGGTTTGGGTGAAGAAGAAGAGAATTAGAAGATAAATAGGGTAAAATGGTTCTCCTGTCGATTTAGTAGCAGAATTCTTCAGCGCTTTGACTTAGCGCTGACGGTCAGGCGATGAACCATTCAGCGCTAATTGGAATATTCGAATAACACTGAATGATTCAGCGCTGAGCGTTGAATGGTTCAGCGTCTTGACGTCCAATCTCTCAAAGCCATAAGAACCACTCCAACGTACTAGCTGACGTGGATGTCCAATCTAGTATACTAGATTGGACACCATAAGACTTAGCCTTAATATTAGTCACTTATGAAACTGATCATGATCCCCATAAGGTGATTAGACGGGGAAATGGGTACACCTACATGAACTGGAATGCCAATCGCCAAACTCACCAGGTATAAGGGGTCACATTTCGTAGAGATGAGTAACAACCATTCAAATCTAACAAACACACAAATGGAAACTATCTATATTGTCTCAAGTTATACATTAGCATAGTGGTTAACAGTGAGTAACCAACATGATTAGGCATGATGCCCGATCAAGATGCGCAACAAACGAAACTAAGAAGTTGTACCAAAACCTTACTACTTATGCATGACAAAAGAAACAAAATTTTGCAAGTACGCCCACTATTAACATAACTAATTAACACCTAGCCAGGAAGACATTTATATTAGTAGCAGATTAGCTTTCTAAATTTAACCAAAAATGTCTCCTATTACTTTTTTAAATCGAAAAATACTCTATTCAGTTGTAGCTTTGAGTGGAATCCCATTATTTTCTCTTTCAGGCATTTCTTCAAACAACATATCGACAAATATAATGAAATGGAAATTGTTGTCAACACAAATTTATTTACCTCAAATATGGGTTGTAGAAAGGTAATTAAGTTACATATTCAAATGGTTAGAAGTAATCCGATGGAGAGAGCGGAGCAAAAGTTACATGGTCTGAAAAATGGAGTTTTTGTTGATGGAGAGTGTTACGACACCAGCACTACACCTTACTTTCCTTATTTATGTTTACCTTAAATAGTACTCAGTTGATTTAATTACTTTGGTTTATTTAGAGAAGTCGACATGTTGCCTTTATTACAAGAGTCTTGATTAAGAAGTCATGATAGTTATAAATAGTCTGGTCTTGCTGCATTGTAGGACATCAATTATTCAATCAAAAACAGTTTATTTATTTTTCTTTTAAGGTGGTTGATCCCCAACTCAAAGGATTTACCCGTTTTCTTCAGCTTTTCTTGTGATTACTTGTGTTCTTCAAACAATTCTTGGTCTAGAACCCTAATATCGATATGTGACTTTGCTAAATCTTCAATTGGATATCTGGGTCACATTGTCTCACAAGAACACAAGTAATCACAAGAAAAGCTGAAGAAAACAGGTAAATCCTTTGAGTTGGGGATCGGCCACCTTAGAAGAAAAATAAATAAACTGTTTTTTATTGAATAATTGATGTCCTACAATGCATTAAGATCAAACTATTTATAACTATCATGACTTCTTAATCAAGACTCCTGTAATAAAGGCAACATGCCGACTTTTCTAAATAAACCAAAGTAATTAAAGAAACTGAGTACTATTTAAGGTAAACATAAATAAGGAAAGTAAGGTATAGTGTTGGTGTCGTAATATCCCACCCCGCCTGAAACACGGCTTGTCCTCAAGCCTCAAATTCTAGAAATTGAGTAAGTAATTCATCTGCATCTTCCCAAGATGCTTCTTCTATGGAGTGATCTTTCCACTTGATGAGCCATTTGGTGCCTGCATCATTCCCCTTTTTGAACATCTTGCGCTCTAAAATTTCTTCAGGTTCCCATTTTGAGTAATCAACAGTAGTAGGCAAATGTTCATTGACGGTCACAGAAGTTCCAAGTTTCAGTTTCAACTGTGAAACATGAAATACTGGATGAATTCGACTTGTAGTTGGCAAATCTAATCGATATGCAACTGCTCCAATCCTTTCAAGAACACAGAAAGGTCCATAGAATATTGGATAAAGTTTAGAATAAGATTGATTTGCAATTGTTGTCTGACGATAAGGCTGGAGCCGAAGAAAAACCAAATCATCTATTGCAAAGCTACGCTCAGTTCTATGAGCTTCAGCAAAAGTCTGCATTCTAGATTGGGCATCCTGTAAATTAGACTTCAAAATTTGTAAAGTATGATCTCGAGCTTTTAATATTTCATCAACAACATGCACAACAGTAAAGTCAGGTAGATATGTTGAGATTGTTGGTGGAACTCGATTGTAGACAGCTTGATAGGGAGTCATTTTTATCGCTGAATGATAACTGGTGTTATACCACCATTCATCCCATGGTAACCATTTTGACCAATCCTTGGGTTTGATTCCAGCAAAGCAGCGTAAGTAACACTCTAGAGTACGGTTTGTTACCTCTATTTGGCCATCCGTCTGAGGATGATAAGCTGAGATGCGGCAAAGTTGTGTATCTTGTAGAGAGAAAAAAGCTTCCCAAAAATTGCTCATAAAAATTGGGTCTCAATCACTAGTTATAGTCTTTGGCATACCATGAAGACGTACAATTTCTCTTACAAATACATCAGCAATAGTACTTGCAGAGTAAGGATGTGACAATCCTATAAAATGCGCATACTTAGATAATCGATCCACAACCACCAAGACAGAGTTTTTACGATTTGAAAGAGGAAACCCATCAACAAAATCCATCGAGATATCTACCCATATATCAGTAGGAATGGGTAACGGTTGTAAAAGCCCTAGAGGAGTTATTTCTTCAGACTTATTACGTTGGCAAATGTCGCATTGCTTAATGAATTCCTTTGTTGATTTGTTCATACCTTGCCAGTAAAAGTTTTGATGAATATGTTTGTAAGTTCGTAAGAAACCTGAATGACCACCTAATGGAGATGAATTAAACTCAATAAGTAGTTTTGTACACCATTCAGAAGTAGGTGCCACAACAATACGACCTTTATAACGTAGAATTCCATCAGTATATGAATAATTTCTTTTATAGTTGGAATCTCGGCTTCATTTTTCAATAAGAACACCTAATTCTTCATCGCTATGGCATTCTTGAATGATGTCATTGACCCCAGAAAAAACAGGACTAGTAATTGCTATTAATTCCGAATCAGCTATGCGTGATAATGCATCTGCAGCTTTGTTTGATGTACCACTGCGATAGATAATCTCGTAAACATATCCCAACAACTTAGATAACCATTTTTGTTGTTCAATAGAAGATAATCTTTGCTCCAAAAAATATTTGAGACTTTTATGATCAAAATGTCGGCCAAGCAGATAAGGCCTCCATTTGTGAACTGCAGCTACTATAGCAAGCATTTCTTTATCATAGACCGACAAATTTAAATTCTTACCAGATAAGGATTTGCTGAAAAATGATATAGCTCTATCAAGTTGCATTAAGACGACTCCTAATCCATTACCTGAAACATCACATTCCAAGTAAAAAGGCTTTGAAAAATCTGGTAATGCTAAGACTGGAGTACTTGTCAAGGCTATCTTTAACTGATTGAATGCTTCTGTAGCTTCATCAGTCCAATTGAATGCATCTTGTTTCAATAATTTAGTAAATGGAGCACTTATTTTCCCATAATCACGTACAAACTTGCGATAATAACCTGCCAAACCCAAGAATCCACGAAGATCCTTAATTGTAGAAGGAATATGCCAATTTCTAACACAAGAGATCTTATCATCATCAACAACGACTCCTTTAGCTGAGACAATATGACCCAGATATCCAATTGAAGATTCAGCAAAGTCACACTTAGAGCCTTTGAGAAACAATTGGTTAGCTTGCAACAATTTGAAGACAGTTTCCAAATGCTGAATATGCTCTGACAATGAATTGCTATACACCAATATATCATCGAAGAATACTAGAACAAATTTTCGAAGATAAGGACGAAAAATATCATTCATCGAGCTCTGAAATGTCGCAGGTGCATTAGATAAACCAAAGGGCATTACCAGAAACTCGTAATGACCATCATGCGTTTGAAAAGCTGTCTTATGAATATCCTGATCATATAATCGAATTTGATGATAACCAGAACGCATATCCATTTTAGAAAAGATGGCTGCACCATGTAGTTCATCAAGTAATTCATCCACTACAGGTATTGGAAATCTATCTTTCACAGTAACTTTGTGTAATGCTCTATAATCAACACACATTCTCCAATTTCCATCCTTTTTACGCACTAATAATACTGGTGAAGAATAAGGACTAGAGCTTGGACGAATAAACCCTGTTGTTTTAAGTTCTGACACAATCTTCTCAATTTCCTCTTTTTGAAAATGCGGATATCTATATAGTCTAACATTCACTGGTGTAGTATTTGGCAATAATGGTATACGATGATGATGAGATCGTATAGGTGGTAAGGCTGTTGGAGAATAAAATATATTAGAAAAACGTGAAAGTAACTTTGAAATTTCAATAGGTACTTGTTGAGTTGTTGTAGTCGCATCCAAAGTTGGAGTCAATTGTAATAGAAATCCATGATTTTCACGATTTAATAATCGTTGCATTGAAGAAGTATCTAACAGCATAACTGAAGCTGCATTGTTTCCTGTCAATGTATATGAACGACCACCAATTTGGAATTTCATGTGCAATTTCTTAAAATCCTAAGTAATGTCACTCAAAGTCTGTAACCATTGAACTCAAAGTACAACATCACATCCACTAACAACTAAGAAAAATAAATCAGTAGTACACTGATAATCTTGTAACTTAATGGGTATACTTGCACAAGATCCTTGAGTTTCTAAGAAACCACCATTGTCAACCATAACCTTCATAGTAGTATTAACAGACTGATTATGAAAACCACACCTTTTAGCAATAGTTGGGTTTAGAAAATTATGAGTAGAACCAGAATCAATGAGAACTGTCAAGGATTGTCCTTTAATGTTACCAGTAATTCTCATTGTTTTGGGAAAAGAAGAACCCATGAGAGCATGACGAGAAATTGTAGGTTCTGACTCTATGTAAATAGAATCAGCAGTAGCTTGAGTTTCAACAATATCCTCTGTAGTATTTGTATGCGCAGCAATTGTAGTGTTTTCCCCACTATCTAAGATGAACAATCGAGATTTTGCACATAAGTGACCAGGCTTATAAAGCTCGTCAGAATTAAAACACAATCCTTTAGATTTTCTTTCCTTCAACTCTTCCCAATTTAATTTAGTAACACCAGGAGGAAGTGTACTTGTCTTTGGTTGTAATGGAGTTGTAGGTGTTGTTCTTCTGAACTGAGCAAATCGACTTGGCTTAGAAGAAGTTGAAAGTAATGCCTATTCTTGTTTTAAAGATTTTTGAAAAGCCTCAGAGAGGGTTGATGGCTCAAAAGTATACACAACAGAAGCAATATCACTACGTAAAGCTTGAATAAAGAGATCGATAAGATAGTCTTCAGGAAGATCAATAACAAAATTTAAGATTCTCTCCGTAATCAATTCACGTACCGTACCTTTTTGAGATAACTTAGTTAAATCCATGCGAGGGTTAACAAATTTCTGATCACCAAATCGTGCACGGATTGCAGTACAAAATTCTGGCCATGTTGAAGAGTTCAGTTTGTTCTTAGTCCATCTGTACCATGCATTAGCTTCACCCTTAAAACTTGCAGTAGCTATTGTTATCTTAAGTACTTCATCTACATTATGTAAACTGAAGTATTGATCTGCTTGAAAGATCCATCCAGCTGGATCTGTATCCTCAAAGGTAGGGAATTTCATATTAATAGGTGCTGCACGAATTTCTTGAACACCCGTATTAGCTAAACCCCCAATGTGACCATTACCAGTGTCATTGTTAACATTGTTGTCGTGTCCAGTGAAACCAGGAGGATTATTAGCCAATGGAAAACGTGCTAACAGTAATTGTGCCATGCTTCGAGCCATATTATCAGAAAGTGTGGCTATATCCCTTTTATTAGCTTCCATCAAGTTTGCCATATTTTTATTATTGGCATCTTGTAATCTTGTGAGTAAAGACTCCATTGCAACATTGGAAGCTTTCTCCTGATCTTCATGATCATCAGCTAGTGCGTTTATAAAATCTTTAAGCTTGTTTGTTAACTGTTCAACATGCGTAGATAGCCCATTAACTTCTTCAATGATCGTCATCGTAAAAAAAAAATTGCTGAATTTTGCTTGAAACTGAACCGGCTCTGATCCAGATATTAGGGTTCTAGACCAAGAATTGTTTGAAGAACACAAGTAATCACAAGAAAAGCTGAAGAAACAGGTAAATCCTTTGAGTTGGGGATCAACCACCTTAGAAGAAAAATAAATAAACTGTTTTGATTGAATAATTGATGTCCTACAATGCATTAAGACCAGACTACTTATAACTATCATGACTTCTTAATCAAGACTCATGTAATAAAGGCAACATGCCGACTTCTCTAAATAAACCAAAGTAATTAAAGCAACTGAGTACTATTTAAGGTAAACATAAATAAGGAAAGTAAGGTGTAGTGCTGGTGTCGTAATATACTTGTGTTCTTCAAACAATTCTTGGTAGATATCTCGATGGAGTTCAGGTCGACTGGTCGAGTGAAAGAAGAAAAGGAGAAGTTGTGAGGGTGAGTTGGGTATTTGCGTATGTCCTACAATGCATTAAGACCAGACTACTTATAACTATCATGACTTCTTGATCAAGACTCCTGTAATAAAGGCAACATGCCGACTTCTCTAAATAAACCAAAGTAATTAAAGCAACTGAGTACTATTTAATGTAAACATAAATAAGGAAAGTAAGGTGTAGTGCTGGTGTCGTAACATACTTGTGTTCTTCAAACAATTCTTGGTAGATATCTCGATGGAGTTCAGGTCGACTGGTCGAGTGAAAGAAGAAAAGGAGAAGTTGTGAGGGTGAGTTGGGTATTTGCGTATTAGAAGAAGGGTAATTTAGTATTTTCATCGTTGAATAAAATTACAGTTCGATGGACGGTTGTAGTTGCTTCTTTTCTTAAGATCTGACGGATCAAATGATAAGAATACACAGGAATATTTTTCGGACTTTTGATAGATCAAACGGCTATGTTTTAATTTCGCACAATCGAACGGCTACAATGGGTTAGCTTTTAAGATGGGCTATTTGACTTAAAGAGGGGGGAGATTATGTTCATGAAATTCTATTTGGCTATCAAACATACTGAAAGAAAAAACACCCTAAGTGCCCATAATGTATTACCCGGGATCTGATTCACATAAGCCGTGTAGCATTTCAATCCCTTTTGAAATGTAACGACCCCGTTTCAAAGTTATACTCATCTGTCATTCATATATATGGTTCATGACACAGCAATAGTCGCGATGTCCAGGCCTCCATCTTCGTAGTGGCAACCACAATGGGGTGACATGTTGAACTCTAGCCTTGTTAAATGGGATGAGTGTTGTACTTATAGTCCATATCTACATTCAACAACTCTTCTAAATCCGCAATTACCTTATATTTTGGATTCGATTACATCCTGTCAAAATATAGGTGATTGGGAAAGTTAAAATGAGTACACAAACTGGATATGTTTGATTCACTGAAGGACAACGTTTAAGTAAAGAGAAACCAACTATTGTGTACCTCTCCCATTATGACCAAGTTCGAGATAGTTGCGCAGACGATGCGCTGGACTTTACTGTTTAAGGCACCAACAATGGTGGAGCTGGTTATGTTTGTCACTTCAGGGTACCTGCAACGGTTTATTTTTTTTTTTGTCAGTTATTAGTGTGCAACATTAAATTTGGGAAAAGTGAATACTTATTGAAACTAAAGCAAATTATATCCCAGAGTAACACACCTTGGTACAGGGTTCCTCGACCTTGTTTAAATTTACTGGCTGTTTTAGGGGCCGGCAGAATTGTTAGAGAAGCCGGAAAACAATATTGCTATCCTAGGGGGTGTTATAAGGGGTGTCTAAAAACATTGAAAAGTCTAAAGTACCCTATTGATTTTCGGTTGGATTAAACCCTAAAATCCAACCGAAATTTGCTTGCTTTCCAGATTTTCGTCTGGATGTTTACAGTTTGCATGCGTAATTTGCAGACGAAAACTAGTTTCTTAGATTGTGTCACAATGATTGTAGCCGAAATTAATGTTAAATGTGAAAAATGCAGACGAAAATTGAGTACGCTAGATTTTGTTTTTTCGTCCACATATATCCAACCGAAACTCAGCACTTTCGGCTGGGTTATAGTCCAAAATCCAGACGAAATTTGCCTTTACAAAAACTTTTGCTATAGAGAATTTTCAGCAGGAATCTCATAATTTAACAAACTTTTCGTCTGGATTTTAAAAAAATTCGGCTGAATTTTGTACTTAGATCTAGACGAAAATTACTGTACGGCCAAGATTTCCCCAGATTTGAAAATTTTCGGTTGGATTAAAAATTTCGGTTGGATTTTGGAATTTTCGGTTGGAATTTTCGGTTGGATTTTGGAATTTTCGGTTGAAATTTTCGAGGGGTAGTTTGGAATTAAAAAAATATGTTCGATAAGGGGTTTTGAGAAAAAACTATTGAACAACCCTATTTTGTCTTATTATCCGGCTTCTCTAACAATTCTGCCGGCCCCTAAAACAGCCAGTTTAAATTTGGGAAAAGTGAATACTTATTGAAACTAAAGCAAATTATATCCCAGAGTAACACACCTTGGTACAGGGTTCCTCGACCTTGTTTTCGCATTAGTGCAACCAGTCGTGTGTCTTCAGCAACCACTTTAGCCGTGCACTTAGTGCTGCCCAACCGGTGGCAGTTAAAATTTGTATTGCAATGGCTTTGAAAACTAACCAAACAGTTGACTAATATATAGATCAGGTTGTCGAACTCTTCAACTGCCAACTAATTCACACCCTCTTTCTTTCACCATCATCCAACATTACCTGCATTTTCAAGAGAATAAACAATTAATTCCGAGGATACTACCTTTTGCCCATTGGGAATGTAATAATGCCGCTAACAGGCTTGCTAAAATAGTTAAATCCAGCCGAATGTCTCAGACTTGGGTTGCTACTCTCCTATGATCCTCTCCAGTATTAGTAAGGATCAAACTATATGCACATTAAGTTTGGCTTTCTTTGGAAAAAAGAAGAAGTAAATTAACCTTGCTGGCAAATTACTGGAAAGTGTAAAACATACCCTTTTGTCTTGTCCTAGAGCTTCATTTGAAATTGTTGTTGATCCGTCAAGAGCATTTGAATAGACTGCCTCTTTATACATCCACTCCTCAGCCTCGACGTTATAAAAATCATCAAAAGGCTCTCCACATAGTGCACACATATTCCGATCCTCATCGGCAGGAACAACCATTTCCTCTTCGCTTCTTTTATCTACAACTGTTCGGTGGCCTGAAACCCTGGGGCAGCATCAGTTCCTAAAGTCTCCGCACCACTGAGCCATAAACTGGTACTCACAAACCACTTATGCATCATGTGTAACCATAGGGTCCCTCAGCCATCTGTCAGAATCGTACCCACAACCACATGGTTCAAACTCATGCGCTCTTCCAGCTGAGCTAAGATACCAAGTGGCATTACATGGAAGTTGAATGATGGTTGAAAGATTAGATTCATAAAATTATATATCTACAGCTGTTGTATGGTAAAATTTTCACAGAACAAAAAATTATTACGACTTTAATCAACATTACAAAAGCAGTCTTAGCATCACAATAAAGTTATCATTAACCGAAAAGTAAATTTCTAAGGAAAAACAGGTTTCCCATATGTATGAGATGCAAAAGAAAGATCATTTGTTGATGGATCTAGAGTTAGCTATACCCATCAATTATACCTGTGAAAGCAATTTGGCACACCTTTATTTATTTGGAATGGTAAGACTACAACCGCAACAAAGGCAATGCAAAACATTATGTTGCTAGACCTTCCACGGATTAGACCCTGGTCTCCACTGTCACGCCAGCTTGAAATTGGGCTAGTTCACCTGCTTCAACCATTGAAAGAGAATAAATAATTAGGCCAATTTGTTAAGTTCAAATTAGCAGCAATGATTCCTTTCAAATTACGATGCCCAAGGACTGATATTTTGATGAGGCGAGCAGAGATGTGACGCAGGAGGGGACCCAGAGGTAATGGAGGTACTGCTCCCCCACCATGTAACTGTAAAC
>JAJJMA010009233.1:3117-14201 GCA_023529015.1 Papaver nudicaule | reverse complement strand
AATCTGAATTCAACTTGTAAACAGTTTCTTTTTCAAAACAGAAAGGAAAGTGTAAGGTATAGACATGTGATGTTGATAGTCAATTTTTGTGTATTCTTTCTGCAGCTGGAGTGAACGATGCAGTAGAGCATGCGGTAGAACTGGCAGAACTACTCCGTGCCTGGGGAAGTGGTTACCATGTCAATTTAATACCTTTTAACCCAATCGAAGATTCAGAGTTTACCCGTCCGTACAAAAAAACTGTATGATTCTCTTCCTATTAGTTTGAATTTTGCCGTTTCCTGGAAAAAAAGTGATCATATTCTAAATTACTGTAAAAGTGGCCGTCTAAGTTTCAATGTGTCACAACTACTCATTTGATTCGCTGTAGGAAATTCAATCTACTTTTGGTTGTTTCTGCAGGTACTTGCGTTTGCAGCAGCCCTAGAGTCCCGTAAAGTAACAACGAGCATAAGGCAGACACGAGGCCTTGATGCCAATGCAGCTTGTGGGCAGCTCAGAAATCAATTCCAGAAAACTCCTCTTCTTCCAGAATCAGAAGCCGACATGCCTGTCACTGAGCCTGACGCAGTTGCAGTTGCTGGTTAACGATCGACTCACATATTCTGAGATGTCTTTGATACCTCCCCTCAGTCCTTTTTCACATTCCAAATCAAATGGATGCTACTGCAAGCAGCCTGCCAGCCAGGTGCTCACAAATGCCCACAATGATTGGTAATAAAACTACAACCCGTAGAGCAACTTCGAGGTGATCAGCGTTCTGTGAATCTTATCTTGTGGCATTTGAGGGAGTTTTTTAAAGTGTCTGTCTCATTTTTGTAAAGATGTTCATCTTTGGGAGTTGAGATGACACAAGATAAACAAGGTGTAATATAGGATGAATCTCTTTTTTTTTTTAGGATGAATCTCCTGAGAAAGCTTATTATGCATTTACGATTAGCTAGCCGTTGTTCATTGTTTTTAAAAGAAGACCTAAATTAGTGTAGCGTTAACACTTGATGGAAGTATTGTATTGAATATGCACGGCTGATTATTGCAAGACAGTGGCTGTAGTCTTGATATTTACTGTATAATTTATCAAACACCTTCTGGTTATGTTGTTCTTCAGTTGACATCAGTATATCTGTATGTTTATTTGATTTTGGATAACCTAAGCTAAGTAAGTTGGACTTAACTTAGGTTCAAGGAAAGCAATATTGTGAATAAGAACCTCGAAGCATCCTAAAGGGGGTTGCTTATTTCAGGTCATTTGCTGATCTAATATCTAACAACTGGTAAAAGGAGAGGGCCTCTGATGTTCATTTCATACTCTAGGCTGAATTTTGGCAATTATGGCGCATCTTGGGTTCAAGGAAGCTTGACTTACAGGAGAAAATCCCAGACTTGTCCAAGCTCCATTTTAGTTGATCATGTTTCATGACCTTTGTTTGGCTGTGAAATCGCAGACTTTATCGATTTGAGTCTAAAAATTAGAAGAAGAACAAATGACTGTAATCGACAAAACTTCTGAACTTCATTTATTTGGTAATTGGTTCATATACATGAGAATGTAAAAAAAATACACAAGTATTGAAGAATAATGAAGTGGGAGTACAATAAACTAGAAGATTACAAATGATTAACCTAGCAGATTCAGATCTTGAAGTGTGAGCGAAAGAAATCCCAAGTATGGCAAGATTACAAAAGAAAAAGACTAAACTAACATTCTTACTCGGTAAAAACCAGTGGAAAGTTTCAAAAAGAAATCTAAAGTCTAAACCACAAGAAAAATCACTGAAAAGAAGAAAAGAACAGACTCCCGATTCACACCCATCTAAGCATCAGAGAGAAAAGTTCCTCCAACGTTATAAATTAACATTTTGAGAGGAAATATTATAACGTCAATTGTAATTGCTTCTGCCATGATTTTGTTGTTGCCTTCGTTGATTGGAACTGTTTGTATCCAGGGTTCAAGATCTGCTATCTATGTTTTCTTCTTTGCACAGCCGATTGGAGGCGCAGTTTGGACACACTACATAAGAAAACAATGTTTCCTTGTTATTTATAAAGATAAAAGACCATGTCATTTAGGGTTAACGTATCCTATGGCTGACGGTAGTTACTTTTAACCTACACGTGGAAGTCTCCAAAATTTTGATACAGCCATTAGATTTCTGGGTTTTAGACGTTTTAAGCTAATGACACTAGAAGACTACGGATGAAATGATGACATCCAGATTTGGTGTTGAAAACTGCTACAGAAAAAAGTGATCATCAAATCTTCCATTTCAGTGTTTGGGTTTCAAAATATTTTACAGACCGTGGAAATTAGTCTGTGAAGGCGGACTAGTTGAATTTTAAAACAAGCACATCAAGAGAGCTTCACTTTGCTATTTGCAAAAAATAAATCCAATACCAAGAAGCCGCCTGATCACTACAAGGATTCTCTAGTTGAATGGGCACTCTAATAAAGACATTAAAGGTTGGCCATCTACTGGCGAAACTGGTCCGACCACACTTTCAACATGCCTCAGCTCACATGTGGATGCTATTCTGGCTAGGAGAATTACTCAGAAGAACCTGCCAATGCAACAACAACAAATTGTTAGATGGAATCCAAAAAATGACAATAGGCTGCAACAAGTGATACTGAATGATCGAATGGCCAGGGAAAAACTGGCATCCAAGAAGCATGTGAACTACTTCAAAATTTACTGAATTTGGTACTAAATGGTGGCACTTGCCCATTGGCTTCACACAGAATGCACAAACTGAAGACATCAACTTTCTATTCAACCCAAATCATGTGCTGTTTAACTTGATCTCATACCTGACATTCTAGAATCAGATGCATCCTCATCTTGATCTTCTTCTTCTGGACCTTTCTGGTCGGATGCACTAATAGACTCATCTTCTTCACTTGATTCTTCAACAAAAAGTTTCTTTCCTTGTATATTACGGCTTATACGTGAACAACCTCGATGACCCGCAAAATTTCCCTCTTTGCGGTCTGATAATAAACAACAATATCATGATAACAATATTAGTTCCTAGTTCCATATACGTTAACCAAGAAAAAGGAAATATTGATGATCACAGAAGATTTGAGCTAGGACTATAAGAATGAGCATGGTTGCTCAAATATTGATTTGAGCGTGTACAAGTAGAAGTTTTTAAGAAACGAGTGTGCAAATATTAAAAGACATAGCTGAACATTAAGCATTAAGGAACATTGAACTGCAGCGCAGAACTAACAGCAAAACATAGTTACTGTGTTTTTCCGACTTACCATTAAGACCGGCATTCTTTGCATATTTCTCACGTAAATGATCAACAAAAGTGACATAAGGTCGCCACCGGCTACGGTCTTCATCAGTATTCACATTCTCTGCTCGTTTCTGAACATCTTTCAATCTACTCACAAAACAACCAGATGTTACAGAATGCCTTTATGTTGTGTAGATTATTAACTTTATAGGATAAGAGTACTTTACTAACATTTCTAGGATGTCTGATTTTGGAAGTCTAGATACAAAATGTACTACAGCTTCAAGGAAACCAAGCTGTCTTGGAACATCCTCAAAGGCAAACAAGATGCCCTCTTTGACAATTTTGAGAATGTCCGACCTATACTTGTTTCGAGCTGCACCAACGAATGTTTCAGCAAGCCGAACAGCTAGGTCCTTGCATTCTGTAAGAGACTTACTCGTTAAAGATTCATCAGTGCTTTTTGAAATGTCCACGATGTGCCGATGATACGCCTGTTACCAAATCCAGTATTAAAGAGGTTAAATATCTAAGACCACCATGAAAGAGGATAAAAACATAAACTTACAGAAGTCGGACAAAACCTCATTTATGCAAGTAATATAGAGTAGTCTTGAATAAGTAGGTGAGGTACAATGGCTTGTCTAATGAAACTCTAGCCTCAAAACCCTTTTCGCATAACAAAATAGATCAGATATGCAGACAAACTTCAGCTTCGGTTTTAAAATCAACCTCTTATAACTTTAAGCATTCAAAGATAGATATCAAGGTTAGACTATCCCAAGATAAGATTCCAGAAAAGAGAAAGTGTACATATCAGAGCTTAAAATGGTTCAGATGATTGCTTGTAAATTCTCATTGGTAGCAAGCTCGGGAAGTGAAGTTACATCCAATGCATCAAATACAATAAAAAAGCTGTTATTAGCAGGGTGAAGACAACCGAAAATGGTCAGAATGCATACCCTTTTCACTGATTCCAGAAATATGTTACAAACATCTCCATTAGCTGTCTTCTTTAAGACAGAAATTAGCTGCTTCACAATCTCTCCAACATCTGTTCCATGCATCAAGAAATGTGATAGAAGTTCTGGACCTAGATAGTCCTGCAAACATATTTAAAAACAAAAATTTTGTGTTATTAATTGTAACCTCCAGCATCATGAAAAAAAAAAAAAAAAAATTGTAGGACTACGTTGGAAAATAAATATGAAATAAAGAGGGACAGAGTCGCAATTTTTTGTTCGAATGACCAACATATGTACTTTCGGTTCAGTCAACAAAGCAAATTCTTACAAATGGGTCCTCTCCAGGGTATCGCGGATGCAGTTTACCCTGACTGAAGACAGTTCAAAAAAGGTCTATTGAATGCAACAAGAAGAAGATTTTGAGTTTTGCGGAAAAAAAAAGTCGCCTTAGGAACCGCATCACTTGCAACCAACTTTGATGCTGCAACCATGATTGCTTCTTTATTTGTCTCTTCAATGTACTCTTGATTTACTTCATTATCTTCAGTTTCTTCTGCAAAGGTACATATTCAGACATGAAATAGAATTTACAAATAAATTTTTTTTATAATAAATAGCAGAACGCCTTAAGAATGCACGCATATATCGGTTAACTATACCATTTGAGATAATAGCAAACATGAAAAATTTCAGGACCCGGTAGTCATATGTCCAGCCTTACGAATAAAAACCTACAGAAAATCTAAGCCCTATCGACTTCTTGTGAAGCAAGTTAGCGGTAGCAGTAAGCCTTAACATTGTACGCATATACCATACAAACAATTTGTAAACATCGTCAGGATTCATTATATCTTAAAATTAAATCAAAAGAATACCAAACATACAATTGCGTGAACTGGTACTCGTATTCCAGCCTTACGAACTTACAAAATATTTATAACCTATCGGCTTCGTGTGAAGCAAGCTATGGGTCCTGAGCTCGTAAATGAATGCTATTACATTGTAATTATACTGCGCCACATGCTTACTTAATATTGCTGACTCAATCCAGATTTTTCTTTTTAAAGTGTAAAAAGAGAATGTTTAGCAAAGTTGTCACCTGAACTATTGAGTTGTTGTTCGCAGAGAGCCCAGAATTTTTGAACCATAGGCAAGTCGGGACAAAATCCTAACCCTTCCAACTTTGATGAAGCATAATTTGACTTTCTAAACATGAACCACATCTCAGCGAGTATACAACAGACCTAAGGCAAACAAAAAAACAAAACTCAGTTACCACTACTTAATCTTTTAACTGCTTCATATTACTGTAAAATGTAAAGAGTTCTTACTCGACAAGAAAGCTGCCTTCCATAACTTCCATCTCTTCCGGATTTGGAATGGGTGTCAAGGAAGAACTCAAGTTGCTTAAACAAAGTAGTACGCTTGGACAATAATGAATCTAGTGATTTTTGGGAAATACTTTCTTCCTCTATAATAGACCGCAGACACCAGGATACATGCATAAACATGTTCAGAAGCAGAAAACATACAACCTGTAAAAACACATGAACAGCAGTTGTAAGCAGATTTGGCACAAAATGCAAGGAACCTAAACAATTTCAAAGAGCAAATTGTCGAATTCATTTATGCACCTTCTCATTCATATTTCTGTTTCCTTCAAGAAACCTGACAAATTCTTCATATAAGGTTTCAATGGGAACAAACTTCGCTAAATGGAGTTCATATAGACGTTTTAAATTAACGAGAAGAGAGTAATCCTCATCACCTCCCTGAAATCTCGAAACATGTCAAATTGAGATTTCAATCTAGTTGGATAACAATAAAGAGAGCTTAGAAACGGTGATGCGTATACCTCTACTTGTTTGATTGCAGATTTAAGTTTTGTTATAAGTTCATCCTCTAGCTCTTTTAATTTAGTGTGCACACAATCCTGCAGTTCTCCTTGACTCTCAGTGGAGCAAAAGCTCAATGCCTTTACACAGGACCTCAGAGGTTCTTTTTCACCATGTTTAAAAAATGCTTCTTTAGTGAACTGGAGAACTTTTTCAAAATTCTGTGCCAGCAAGCAAAATAAGCAGACAGCACATGATGCGAAATCCAGAATCCTAAATTAGAAACATCATTTAGATCAGCAAGAAACAGAAGCAAATGGAGTCTATGGACCTACCTGTTCTTCCCTCTTCAGCGAATACAGCTCGATATTCATACTCAAAATTATCTCTACCAGCGGTGACACTTTGTCCTTGTCAGCTATGAATTTAAGCAACAACTTTGGGTAATTATTCATCATGGCTAAAGTTATGTCCCGTCTATTATTGTTCAGTGCTTCCTAGCAACAAATATAAAACAGAGATCTCAAAAACATGACTGGAACAAAATTGAGAAGCAGATTCACCTCATCAATGAGGCAAATAGAGAGTTTGGGCATGTTCAGTAACTACTACTTAGGCAGTATAACTACCTTGTTATTGCACACTAAAGTGTCTAATTAAGAAGAACGTGGTTTGAAACATACATTGCTTAAGTACAAATGTCCTGACAGAAATGCCAATAAGTATTCTTAGCTTTTTATATGCAACAAACCCTCAAGAAAATTTTAACACACTTTACCACAACTTAAGCTATATGAACTAGTTGAGAAAAGTCGAAAAGATGAGATTAGTAAAAGAAAAAACCGACTGAAAAGTGAAACCAAGGTGTTGATTACCTTTTGAGCTTTGTTGTAGTGCTGCTTTCGATTATGAGTAGCAGGTACAATCCTTTCCCCAACAGCTTTCTTAGCTGATGCATGAAGAAGTCGAACCAAGTTTGTGGCATCCACATCCATAAAGTCTTTCCCAGGTTCCTCGTCCAAAAGCATAGACACAATGTATTTCCAGTCCTACGACATAGATGTACATTAAATTAGTTTTTTTTTTTGCTGAACAAACGTTATTGAAGTCAGAATTCCCCTGGTATCACTTGGTCCTTCTACTGTACAACATGGATATAAGATCTCAATTGAGTAGTGTTAAGAATGCCTACTTTGCAGGTTAACAAATAGAAATAAAGAAACTGATATCAGTATAATATAATACTTTCATGGCCTTCATATAATCCCAGACATCATCAATAATAACATATGTAATTAGAATTGGATCTGTTGAAAACTCTCTCAGTATTTGCAGCAATTTTCCTAGATGAACATCGGAGGAGTCGTTCTCATCTCCTGGGAACAAAATTCAGGCTGTTAGCACCAAAAATTGCTCAGTCATACATATTCACATGATGGTGCATGATAAACTCTATTTTGGTAATACCTTTCAAGGTACTGAATTTCTGAGCAATCAAGTGGTCATTCACTAGTGCTCCTATTGCACGCCTAATTTCTGGTGGTTCGTCAATAACCAAATCATACAACGGAGCATTCAAGTCCTCATCAGATAGAAGCTGCTGTCTGCAACTCATTAACAAAACCAATAAACGTCATGCAGGAACCACAAAAAGGTAGAAAAGTAAGAATTTATACCTTAATAATTGTTTCAGAAGGCCTATGGCACACACAGAAACAGAAACATCAATATCATCAGCAAGTTCGATCATTCTGTTTGAAAATCTTTCGGTGAAAAGCCCAAGTGATGGGACATTATCATCAACCTCATAGAGATTTTGCAGAGCAAGAATAGAACATTTTCGAACACCAGCATTCTACAGATGCAACAAGAAGAATTGAGTCACACAGATGGTAAAACAATGCAAGAAAAAGGTAAGCATATTCCATATTTTCTGTTAGGTGATCAATATACTTTGTCATTTAACGTCCATCCGAGGTACTTCAAGTAAGAATATTGCAAGAACAATGAGGGATATGACAGAACCCAGACACCAAGAGACTGTATGGATGACATCCGGATAATTGGATCAACGTCCCGACAACGATGCATAAACAACCTCCCACGGAAAATTTTGGTTTGTTAGGCGAAGTATATTAAAAAGGAAAAAAGATTATTAGCAAGAGAATAGCTAACTGAATCATACCCTTTAAATAACCTGTCCATCATTTTCTCCACCACATCAATATTTTCCTGGGTCATTCTCAACCTTTTGCGTAGTGAATCCACACGTGGACCCTCTTTTCTTTTCTTGATTTCAGTTGTTAACTGTCTCTGTGTAGTTTCACGCTGAGACCCCAGCATCTTTGCAACAGTAATGAAGGAGGTGACAAGTTGGAGACCAATCAATGAAGCAACTTGGCGAAAAACTCTTGGAGGAGAGTTTGACAATTCGATAACATAGTCCATACACTTTTCAAACAAAACCTTATCCAACAATGGACCATTTTGGCACTCAACGACCAGATTGTCCCAGAAAGATAAAAGGTTTACTTTGAAGTTTTTGAAATCCTTCTGTTTGGAGCTGAGGTAGTCTACTACTTCTCCCTGGGATTCAAACAGGAACAAATTCTAAGCTAAAGCTAGAAAGTGCAGATGCTTAAGATAAAGATGGTAGGCATGAACTTATACTTGCAGGTAATAAGTATGTATATGAGAATTCTCGAATATGCAACAAATATAAGAAAACTAAGACGACATGAACAAAATGTATCAAGTGTATGGGTAAATACTTTCTCGGAAAGCTCCACCACCAGACTGACCACCACTTTATCCACAGGTGTCTCATCCAAGTCTTTCTCAGTGAGAGGATATTTAGCTCCACAAACCTGTTAATCAACAACCTTGTTAATAAAACCATGTGCAAGATCAACAAGCAAGATCACAAAAATTTAAGAAGCAAATCAAAGTACCCATTCTAAATCCTTTATCACCCACAAACATCATTTGATCACAAACACATAACCCCAAACTAAAAAGCAAACCAAAATACAAAAAGACGATTCTTCACATTTCCCTATCAATTACCAGCAAAAGTTCTCTCTATCCATCTATAAACACAAAAAGGGAGTTCCATGAGTTTCTCCACTCCTTCCAATCACATCAATCAGCTAGTTCTTTAGTCGATACCAAAATCTCATACACATCTCAGATAGAATCTAAAAAAGTACATATACACGAGCGATGGTAGGTAGATGCGACTGCAAAATGAGCGACTATTCTGAAACTAGTTAGCATTATGCATCTCATCATTCATTCATGTTGTGTCACTGCGTCTCAAACACTTTTCTATCTTCTACATTGACATCTATAAAACTCACTCACTCTCTAAAAAGTAAAAGAATATAGAGAATCCAACTGCAGAGAATTTTACAATGTTACCTCGAAAAGCATCATGAGCAATTCAACCATAGCAGATTGAGGAGTCTTTTCATATTTTTCGACCCAGTTCTTGACCGCACGCGGAATTTGCTTCCCATTACCTTTGACAGTATCTACAAAAGAACACATACAAACACCAAAATTCATTTCTCACACCATTTTACTAACAAGCAAAATAACTTCTTACTCCACCCTAAAAAAAAAAAAAAAAATGAACAAGAAATTTACCAAACAAGGTCAGATGAACATTTCCTTGAACCTTAGGGATACGTTTCCTCTTATTACTAGGTCCGACTGGAGTATCTTCTTCTTCTTCTTCAGTTGGTGTTGGATTCTCATCTTCTCGAATTGAAACATCTTCAACTGAAACCCTAGATTTCTTCTTTTTACTCTGAGATTCAATCAATTACAAATCAAATTAGAACATAATAATCACAATTGAACTCACAGGGAACTCTACCAGAGAGATGAGACTAACCGGAGGTAGATTTGAAGTGTCTGTACTCATGAGGTTGCCCTAGAAATTCAAAAAGGTGATTTTAGTAATGCAATTCTTTGATTATGGAGAGGGAAAAGAAAATTCATATTTATAAAATCTAATGTTTACATATTTAGGAGATACAAACCATGTAAAACTTTGTGGGGAATTAAGAAGAAAATAATACAGTATCTTTCCAAGGATCTTCGGTCAACAGAGACCTAGGATTAGACCAGTTGGCCAGAGTCAGTTCAGTGGCTTCAAATCTGTTAAGGGGTGGGTTTGGCCTATGTCATGACTAGTATAGTGCACGTGCTTCGCACGTGTTACAAAAGAAGAATTATAGAATTTACACAGTTAAAAAGGTAAGGAAGAAAGAAGAAAAAATAACGCTTAAATTGGTAGCTAAGCTCTGAGCTCAATGAGCAATGTTTCTTGCAAACATGATATAACACAACTTCAGTGAGATCGACTTTGTTGTATATCTTTCACTTGAAAAAATCCAGCTCCAGAATTATGACCACAACTTCCATCTTTGGTACAGGACCCAGCCAGCAGCCGAGAACCATCTAAATCTAATTGGATTTGACCAAATCTACCTCCTGAATCGTGACCACAATATCCAATTTTAGGACAGGACCCAGCCAGCAGTCGAGAACCCATATAATTTGATTGATTTGGAAAAAACTTGGAAAAAAAACCACAAAAACTTTTAGTATCTCTTACGGTAGCAAGTTTGAACTTTTCAATCAAAAGTTGGGGTAAATTTTATGGATTAAAGGGTTGGAACCAAAGAAAATTATATACAAAGGCGCTAAAGTATATACAAAGGCATAATCACTACTCACAGTTGTGTCGCAAGGTTGTTACTCGAGCCAAAAATCACCACCTAACTGGAAGCACAAACAACGACATCTGTGGAGTTCATCCGTAATGAACATGTTCATGTTACTTTTAGGTTTATTTCCAGCAATTGTGTACCTCTTCCATCATGGCCAGGTCTAATGCAATAAACAACTATACAACACAGTCAAATCTGGAAAAAAAATCACCTGTTTTATAAGTGAACCCCAATCTTCAAATTACTTTCTTATCACCTGCATACTCAAATGAAAATTAAATTCATTTCATCTCAATTTA
>JAJJMA010009221.1:0-15673 GCA_023529015.1 Papaver nudicaule | reverse complement strand
GATTAGAATGGTTGTTGTTATATGCACAACTGTTGCAGAGCAAAGGCCTGGCTTACCAATGTTGCTACTTCAGTGCATTCAAAAATTACTATTGGAATAAAGAAGAAGTAAATCAACGTTGCTGGCAAACTATTGGAAAGTGTAAAACTCATCACATACCCATTTTTCTTTCCCTAGAGCTTCAGTTGAAACTGATGTTGATCCGTCAAGAGCATTTGAACAGACAGCCTCTTTGTACATCCACTCCTCAGTTTAGACGCTATAAAAATCATCAAAAGGATCTCCACATAGTGCACACGTATTCTGATCCTCATCAGCGGGAGGAACAACCATTTACTCTTCGCTTTTTTTTTCTACAACAGTTTCAGTAGTCTGAAACCCTGGGGTAGCATCAGTTCCTAAGTCTCCGCACCACTGAGCCATAAACTGGTACTTACAAACCACTTACGTGAAGGTTGTTGTTGACAATATGCCTGACAGTATACAACAGGAAATATCGTGATCATATAATGAAGTAATAAGCATGATGGGGGCAACTTCTTAAAGCCTTTAGTTAACGATACTTGTTTTTGCACCATTTGCTTCATTTACCTGAGGTCCAAATTTTTAAGAAATTATATGACTTCGGTGCACATTGAAACCTCCGCAGCCACCTTTAATCCAATAGTGAATATGGTATGCTCCTTTTACGGTACCTAGGTGCACTCAAGCTACAATAATAACATATTCATAGATTAAAGGTCAAACTATGAGTGATGGTAACCATATTTAACTCAAACCGAATGTTTTCTTTCATATAATTCATTTATCAGATTTTATCATTACCTTGTCATAGTTGCAAATTAACAGACAGAAAAAGTAAAAAGGCAAAAGCTAAGTGTGTACACTTCACAGTTTTCCTAGCTCCGTCACAATGAGCACAGGTTGACTGCTCTAAATGGACCTTACTGCAGATGTAGACTTACAGGGAGGTCTCGATGCCTGCATGTTTCTGCCTTAGTTTCTATTGTGACCAACCTGATCTTCTTGCAAAAAATGGCTCCATGAAAGTTGAATGATAAAAATTCGAAAGTACAAAAATTAGTACATGAAATGATTAACGTAGTACATAACAAAACAATCGCCTTGGATTTCAGAGGCTCGAAGTATCGACAAACATTAAATTACAACACTTTCAGGAATCCATACAAACAAATCCCCAAACTAATGTAAACTTGAAGTTGGCTTTGGTCTAAGTGGCATCAACAAACGCTTAACAAATTAATTGATTAATTACGCACCTGATGGCGATGCTATGACACGGAATATGAGTAGTTAGCTTTTGCCTATGACTTTTCGGTGTATAGACTTGGTAAACTCTAAGGTATGGCCGTAAGGGTGCACTGTTCTTCATGTAACTCAATTCAGGATTTCTGAAAATTTCATGCAAAGAATTACCAAATGCAAAGGACACCCTGGAGCGAGAATAATAATCTTTTGTCACACGATAACTTTCGAAAACATACGTTCAAAGTTGGTTGTCCTGGTACGGACACATACTGCAATCCTCCCGCAACAGCTATGGAACTTCCAGGACTGTTGCTCCTCGGGATCCTTTTTCATCTCGACGTCGTTTCTCTTCCCACGTTATCGCTGCAGCAACGGATATCGCCTGCAGTACGATATCGTCTGACTTCCTCTCTTTCAAGATGAGATAGTGGTTGTTGGTGATCGATGGTCTCCCAACATGGGTTAACTCCTTTGCCCTTTTGTATTCGTGATTTAATGCTTTGTTGTGATCTCTTGTGACTTCCTCTCTTTCAACATCAGTAGTTGATAAATCCATAAACACCCTTGCTAACAAAATCTAATCTATGTCAAACAAATCAGGAAAATCACAAACATTATAAAAACAAAAACCTAAAACCCTAATAGAAATCTTAATCGAAACCTAATGAAAAAATAAGATGAAGATCTTACCTATGTCAAGTCTTATTGGCGATTTACAAAGATTCCCGTTGTATGGATGCATGTAAAGTTCGCACCTGCTAAAAAGAGAAAATCAACTATTCTTGGATGAACGAATACAAAACGCAAAAAAAAAAAAAAAGAGAATCAGAATGCAAATTGCAGAGAAACGAAGGAGGGAGAAGAGGAGTATGCGCCCGAAAAGATGAGACGCTGCGGATTAAGTTTCAGTTTTCTACAACCTAAGAAACACCGGATTTCTCCAAAACGCCCTCATTCGGACGGGCCGAATTACCTGACCAGCGAAATTCGCCTTGCCTAGAACCTCGAAATATTCTGATTGGTCGAGAATTTCTATGGTGGGGCCTCGAGCTCTAATATTCGAGCTTTGTACAACTTTCGTTGTGAGGCCTTCATTGAGTATTCCTATTATTGTTTTAACTCTAATATTCGAGCTTTGTACAACTTTCGTTGTGAGGCCTTCATTGAGTATTCCTATTATTGTTTTAATTAATTAATGTAGAGTTGGATTATAGACACGGTCATACCGAACTGTATACATGACATCGATGCCAATGGCAGTGAGCATGAAAGCTGCACGAACTGTATACATGACATCAATGCCAATGGCAGTGAGCATGAAAGTTGCACATATGTACCAAAGCAGTACTTGGTGGTACATTAAAAAATCAACCTTTTTTTTTAGCATCTTATTTATACATGTTTGATGAGATTATTGATTTAACCTTTTTTTTATTATTATTTATTCAATGTTTTTTTTTTCTTTTCTGCTCATCGTGGTTTATTTTCCTCAAAGGATTTCATATATCTTCATAACACCGATAGGAATTATAGTTATGGTTATTTTCGAATTAATTTATCGGTGCAATTGAAATCTATTGCATAATCCTTATTTTTTTTAAAGGATGTTGGCGATCAATTTATTTAAGTTTGATTTCCTTTCTTCTCTCAATTTTTTTTATAGAAAAAGAAAATAAAATCCATCAAAAGATGGTCTATAGTTTCTATTCTACCAAAAGAAACTATAATCACTAAATATTAGTGCTAAACCGAATGAAATGCATTTACGGTAATGATCACATGCATGGTTAAACAACCTGCGGCCGAATTTAATTTGGTATCTTTGTCCAGTCGACGAAGATCATGTGATTCATATATATGGTTTTTATTCATTTACAAGAAACTATCCGTCAACTAGAAAGCGGTTTTTCCATTTTATGCCTAGAAAAACGATAAATTTTTATTTTTATTTTTTGTCAATTCAATTTTGGTGAATATTACATACCAATTAATATTGGTTTTCTCTATCAATTTTTATGGGAAGATTTTTGAAATTGGAAAAACTATTGCTAAAGACTAGCGAATCTCTAGAAAAACACTCTAAAGCGATATATTTTCTTCGATGTCATCTTGATGAGACATTACATACCCATTAATTACGGTGAAAGACCCGTATATTTTATGGTCAGTAAGTCTAAAAGAGCGTTATGATTATCAGTTGATTGTCATTCTTCCCCGTGTTGTAGATAAGTGGATGCACTTGCTTGTCATTCGTCCATGTGCTGTAGATAAGTGGATGCACTTTCTTTTGCAAGATTTTCAAAAAATTGAGGCATATTGGGGCATTCACTTCGGCCCTTTTTCTCGAATTGTTTCTGGCTTAAATTTATGCGGCGAAAATTAAGTCAACTCTTCCTATTTCAGCTTCAATTTTTTTTTCTTTTTTTTCATTTTTTTAATGTTAGCTTTGTACTTATCGTGATTTGTTTATTTTTAAGCTTAATTATCTATTATGCTTGTTGATGCAATTATTTTTACATCTATTGGTTGATTTTATACCTGTTCAGTTCTATTAATGCTATGATCATTTAAATAATGGTTATCTACCAAGTTTGGGCTCACTTTGACATTTATATCTAATCATGTCAATCTTAATAATGACATTAAAATATTTCTATCTCCTCAAGAAATATTACTTGGTAGTCTCATCGATCTTACAACATATGAGATATTTGGATGTCAATGGTTTATATTTTGTTTTACAAGAAATCTCTTATCATCCATAGTGTAGTTTACACTTGATTATCATTGGTTTGTAAGTAAACCTTTATCCTCTATTTGATGAGTCGTGACAAAGGTTTCCATCTTTTTCTTAGGAAAACAATTATATTAGCATTGAGGATAAGAAAAAAAAAATGATTATTTTTTATAAAACATTTTAACCACTATAAATTGGATATTGGTAGTCATCAAAATGACATATGATTTTGCTGCAACAAGATAACAATGTTTATCTTCGTCTATCATACAAAGAATGAAGATAGTGCATCTGGTTCACGGAAAACATAACGATTTTCGTTTTATTTTATAGTCCCACAACCGTTGAGGTTGATAGATGACAAGGGATTTGTATGGTTTATTTGCCATGGGTAACTACAAAGGTTACAAGTAATAAACCAGATTTCTGCAAAAATTGAATTTTTTCAAACTCAGATACCTAAATCATGATTTCCAAGTTTTGTGAGTATGTACCTATCTTAAAAACTTGCAAGTTACTCATTTGGATATATATTATACAAGACGAAAAACGTCGTATCATATATCAAATTACAGTTTGAAATATATAGTGTTAGCTTTAAGGCGGCAATACTAAAGGTTGATAATTTGATCATCACCTTTTCGGTTTATACAATTCACAGACTATTTTCTTTTAAGAAATCCCGACGAGGATGAATATCAATAGTCATCAATGTAAAGAACCTTAATACACCACTAGAGGTGGTTGACCAATTCCGCATAACGGTCTAACAATTTCTTTTGAGAACTCACAAATTTGATGAGAATTCCCGCCATTAAGGGGAGAAAGCCTATACATTAATGGCGTGAAATAACTTGTAATCCCCAAGTTTTCCTCATCTGCACACTTGTTAGTGTATCACTGAGTTGTTGAGAATTTTCCACTCTCTACCAGTGAAGATTGGTCTATCTTGACAATCAAAGTAACCCTTTTCGGGTGAAAAATTCAATCTCTTAAAAATAACACTCAAAATGAGTCTATTGACTAAGAAACACAGGAAGATCCATGTTTCAAAATATGTATTTCATAATGCGGAAAGTGTTCTTAAAAATACACATGCCCTTGATGAGGCTTTGATACATATGATGCGCACCCTTATTGGCAGTCGGGGAGTCTATATAAATCGGTCTAATTAGACGATGTGTTTCATTTACAGTAGCTACTATACTAGATCATGAATAACTTCATGAACCACTAATACTTGGCCAAGTAGAAAGAAATAATCCTATACGGTAATTGGATTATCTTACAATATGGTCTGAGACGTATACTCAGCCACCCAATACAGATTAACTGAAAGTTACAATGGGCATTTGTAAGACATGAATTAAAGAAAGAGATTGATTCGATTTATATCGATTTATGGCAATGTTTCGTAAAGAAACATACAAAGGCATACTCATCTACGAAGTATAATTACTAGCCTTCATACACTGTAATAGTGTGTTAACTAAAAATTATGTTTGGCAACTAAGTTGTATAGGTCATAGAGTATGTATTGCATTAGATAACATTTTCTTTTCTAATTTATGCTATTTGTGAATTTCATTTATGATTGGTTTACTTTTAATAAACTAACGTATTTCTAAGTTAACTTGTTATACAGGTTCAATTGAAAATTTTCTAACTTTTATAGATACTCTTGATATTTGTGTACAAGCCTCTGAATGAGACATCATTATACTGAAGATTAGCTCAAGAAGCTTTTTTTTTTAAGGTTTGCAAAGATTAAATTAAGTAGGCACCTTTCGAGGGTAAGTGCGACCCCTGGAGTCATCAGTTACAATTTTGCTTAAGAATAAAGGACATGTAAATTCCCAAACGTAATTAAAACCTGTTCCTCCCAGTTCACGTTGTTTTTGAACCGCATGATCAGCTAAGCCATCTGCAGCTTGGTTTGCCTCCCTATAAACATGTTGTATCCTCACCTGTTGAAATTGTTGCAAGTTTACTCTGATTTCTGTGATCATATTCCTGATACACCAAGGCAGTATGCAATTGCTATTCTTGATCATCTGGATTACTGTGATTGAGTCTGTTTCAAAACAAACTTGGTTCCAGTCTCTCAACTTTGTTGTTCTTGTGGCGTAAGGAAAAGCCCAAGTTTCTGCAACTAAGGCTGTTGAAATCCCTAGAAACTTTGCCATTGCTGTGATTATATCTCCTTTATGATCCCTGCAAATAATTCCAGCCCCTGCTGGTCCCTGTATGCCTTTTGTTGCACCATCTGTGTTTACCTTGATCCAGTTTTCTTCAGGGAACTTCCACCCTACCCAAATGGTTGCTTGGTGGTGCTGAGGTTGAGGTGTAGATGGTTGGTTTGGTAGGTGTTGTTGAGCCCACTGAAACTTTTTTGCCATCTGCAAAGCTATCTTGAAAATCTGATCTGTGGTCTGGATGGTGTTCTTGTAGACTTTAGCATTTCTAGCAATCCAAATGTGCCACAAGGTGAAACAGCACAAGGTGATGTGTTTCTTAGGTAGTTTCAATTGGATGAAGGTTGCAAAATTGGTTGGTGCCAATTGTTGTTGATGTTGCTGATGTTGTTGTGGATGATAGTTGCCTATTGTGTTGCTGTGATATGGTGGAGCTGTAGTGTGAAGAGGTGATGATTGAGTCGGTAGTTGAAGTGCAAAGGGAATAGTTGGTGGTATAGGGTGTGGTGGTTGGGTAATGTAAGGTTGTGGGTTATAGTTGGGATTTCTATGAAGGTAGGAGAACACGATGCTCCAGACCTGTATTGCATGGGTGCAATTGAACAACAAGTGATTTGCTGATTCCTCATTCAACAAACAGTTAGGACATGTGTCAGTGGTTGTGATATGCCTGCGGTACAACGCCTTGAAGGTTGGTAGGCCTTCTTGGCTGACTTTCCACAAGAAAAGTCTCAATTTTGGTGGGCACTGTAGGTGCCAGATGGTGGAGTAATGGTTGGAGGTGGCTGGAGATGGAGGTTGTGGGTTATTCACTGTTTGACTATGTTTATTGATGAGGATGCCATATCCCGTTTTGGCTGAGTATTGGCCTGATTTGGAATGAGGCCATATGTGTTTATCTGGAATGGGTGGCATGGGAATGTGGATGCTGGTAATAATATGGGATGGTGGGTATAACTGACTAATAGCATTTTCATCCCAAGCAAAAGAAGACTGTTGGAAAAGAGTACTTACAAGATCATCACCATTGGATGTTGGTTGAGGTTGCTGCAACAGTTGAGGAATCCAGTTTGCACTGATCTTAGTGGTTGTGCCATCTCCAATTTGTGTTGCACAGTTGTCTACCAAGAACTCAGAGACATTACAGATATTTTTCCATATAGGACAAGCATGAGAAGGAGCAGGTGGCATGGCAGGGAAAATTGGCTTGTTGTTGAGGTATTTAGCCCTGCAAAGTGAACTCCAAATGCCATCTGGTTGTTCATGGAGTTGCCAGACCCTCTTAGTAAGAAGAGCAATGTTATGTTCTTTGCTAGCCCGAATTCCCAATCCACCCTGACTTCTTGGTTTTATCAATCTATCCCACCCAATGGTATGCAACTTTCTTGACTCCTTGTCATGCCCCCAAAAAAAGTTGCGAGCTATTCTGTCTACTTTCCGATGAACATGAGCAGGTAACAACTGTGTTTGCATTGTATGGTTCACAGTTGGTGTCAGAGAGGTAGAGATCAACATCAATCTACCAGCGGGAGTCAAGCACTTGGTCATCCATCCTTTGGCCTTGCGTTCAAGTCTTTGGAGAAGTTGAGAGAATATGTGTGAACTGTTTCTTCCCTGCCGAAATTGCACACCAAGATATTTGGGTGGGTTGTGGGTTGTTTGGATGTCAAAAAAATTTGCAAGCCAGGTAGTGGTTTCAGGTGGAGTTTTAGGGTGATGAATGATAATGGATTTTGAGGTGTTTATTGCTTGCCCTGCAGAAGAGGAATAGGTTTGCAAAATGGTTTTAAGACTGTTGCAAGTTTGAGGATCAGCTGAACATGTGACAAGTAAGTCATCTGCATACATCAAGTGCAGTATAGGGGGAGCTTTCCTTGAGATCTTGAGTTCCTTTAATTTGTTTTAGTGTTCCAGATTCGCTAGGTTAGAAGAAAGTATCTCAGAGCATCATATAAAAATGTATGGTGACAAAGGGTCTCCCTGTCGGAGGCCTCTTTGTGCCTCAATGTGCCTCAATGTGCCCATGAGGAGTACCATTGACATTAATAGAATATGTGACTGAAGAGATGCATTTCATAACCAACTCAATGAAGATGATAGGGAAACCTAGTGACACCAATGACTGTCGGATAAAACCCCAGTCAAGTGAGTCATAGGCTTTTTGAACATCAAGTTTCAAGGCAATTTTTGGGTGTTTAGTAGGTGTAGAGGTCCTGATATGGTGGAAAATCTCAGCTGCAATGGAGATATTATCATGGATGGCTCTATTTGGGACAAAAGCACTTTGAAATGGGCTTATAATGAATTGAAGAATAGGTCGCACCTGTCAACTATTATCTTTGAAATAATCTTGTAAAGCACATTGCATAGCCCTATTGGCCTGAATTGGCTTGGTTTAGAAGGGTTTTCAGTTTTGGGTATGATGGTAATATTGGTATGATTCATTGCCTCTGGTAGTTCCCTATCTCTAAAGAATCGAAGAACCATATCAACAATATCGTTGCCAGTAGTTTCCCAGAATTGCTTGAAAAACTTACCCGTATAGCCGTCAGGGCCCGGTGCTTTGTCTGATCCAATACTAAACAAGGCTTGTTTGATTTCCTTTATGCTTGGTTGCTCAGTAAGACTGTTTGCTTGCCTCTTCGTAAGTCTTGGATTGATGCAGTCAAATAACTCCATGTCAATAGCAGTTGGTTGGGATTTGTATTGAGCATCAAAGTGGTCTACAAGCATTCGACTGATCTCTTGAGGGTCTTGGATCTACTCATCATTCGAGTCTTGAAGCTGTTGAATGTGGTTAATTCGTTTATGTATTGTTGCAGTTGTGTGGAAGAAGGTGGTGTTGAGATCACCATTTCTTAACCATTCATTACGCGATCTTTGTTGCCAATATGTTGCCAGACAATTAGCCAGAACCAAGTGTGTGTTTTTGCAGTCTTGTTCTTTTTGCAGCTAGAACTGGAGAGAATCCCCCACTGTTGTTGCACATTTTGCTTGTGCGTATTGAATTTGCCTTTCAGCCTCTTTTATCAAAGAAGGTAGATGTCCAAACGTCTGTTTGTGCCAGCGTTGTAGTTCCGTTGAAGTATCCGCCATTTTAAGTTGAATATTGAGTAATGCATCCGTAACAGAAGTGTTGGCCCAAGCATTGTTCACAATACCAGCCATCTGTGGGTGTAAGAACCAAAAATGTTCAACTTTGAATCCTCTATGAATAATTCTTGGTATTACTTTATTTTCCAGCAGGAGAGGAGCATGGTCCGAAGCTATTCTTGGTAGATGTTGTACCAGAGTATGTGGGTTCATTTGCAGCCAAGCTTGGTTTGCAACGCAACGGTCCAATCTCTCCATAATAAAGTTATCTCCAATTTGATTGTTACTCCAAGTGTAGGGATCTCCCTGGAACCCTAAATCGATGAAGCCATTAGCATTGATCAGATTATTGAAATGAAATGTTTGAGCATTTGACACAGGTCTACCTCCTTTCTTTTCATTTTGAGCTGTTACTTCATTTAAATCTCCTGCCAGCACCCAAGGCACATCTGTAGGTGGAATGAGGTTTTTGAAATCCTGCCAAAGATCCCATCTTGCCGAAGGTTGTGGAGGTCCATAGACTCCGGTGAAGAACCATGGGAGTTGCGGTGATGGGGGAGTTACATACACATGTATTAAGCTCTGATTAGCAACTAAGATTTGCACATCAACCAGAGAAGACCACATCAAACACAATCCTCCTTTATGCCCATTACAGGGTAAAGTAAAACTATCATGATAACCTAATGAGACCTGTAAAAATTTCATATGTGCAGCAGCAGACATGGTTTCAGAGAGAAACATCAAAGTAGGGTGATACAAGCGCTTGAACTCACGAAGTTTTGATACTGTCAAGGGTTTGTGGGCACCTTGACAGTTCCAAGCTAGAATCTTCATACACAGCAAGGAGTTTGTGAAGAACTTTATACAAGACCAACTTGGTTCCCACTGGTCCGATAGAAACAACCTGATCGAGAACCAAACTAACCAAACAACAGAGAACCAAACTAACCAAACAACAGCAGCTTGATACGATCACGACACCAATCGACAGCAATTATCTTCAATAAGGACCAACAAAAGCTTAAATTTGCTTAGAGACAAACCTAGGTTAACACTGTTCCACTTTGTTAAAATAAACCCAACCTGATTAAGAAAGTCAGATTATAAGAACTATCAAAATGATTCACATGACCAGCAAACAATAATCATCGAACCCACTAAGTTCCTAGCTCCGGAAATCTCAATTTTGAGTTGAAAACCCAAAAATACCGCAACACAGTCTAGATTGAAAAAGACAGACCACTTGAAAAAAGAAATTTCAGCCAAGAATCAAGTAGCAAGAATCACGGGAATCGAATCACAGAACAGAATCTCGGTGAATAGAATCACAATACTTGGAGTCGTAAACGGAATCTGGATCAGTCACCACAAATTTACCAGAAAACAAATCGCGAAAATATCTCCATCCGAAAACACTGTTTCAGAGAGGAGAGAGAAAAAAAAATGTAAAGCAATATTCAAGTTTTAGCTCAAGAAGCTGAACAATAGAAGATGTCATGATCAGGGGGAGTATACAACTAGAAGACATGCAATTACTTTATGTTATAAGTCTTGTTAAATTGTACTCTTTTCCCTTCGCTCATGTTTTTCCCAACGGGTTTTCGTGACAAGGTTTTAATGAGGCAATTGACTTAGCTACAGATATATCTCGGAGGTATTTAAATTCCGAATTGCAACCACTTCTACAGATCGTCGTGATTGACTAACAAGCGATGAAGCTGAAATACTCATATAGTTGAGTTATCTCCCATAATAGGTCAACAATTGTACTCTTTTCCCTTCGTTTCAGGTTTTGTCCCGTGTGGTTTTCCTGACAAGGTTTTAATGAGGCAACATCTTGTTGACATTGAATTTTTATTCAAAATGTTGATATTGTGTTATTTTTCCTTCGTCCAGATTTTGTCCCATGGGGTTTTTCTGGCAAGGATTTAGTGTAGCAAATTTATTCAACATGATGGTCATCCAAGGGGGAGTTAACTAATAAGTTTGGTTATTTGGTGGATGTCCACCATTAACTAGGTCATTTCGTTTAGACCAACATAACTCAACCATCTCTTAGGAATTGGATATCCTTTTTAATCTCCATTAGGAGTATCTATTCTCTTCATGTACCGTATTAATATCTTGGCTCTTTAGTGAAGAAACTACATCAACCACTTCTGCAAATCATCTCGAGAAGCTAGCAATCCAAGACACGGGTCCTCAATGTGTTGAAGAAGACTCAAAAAGAAGTATTATTCAAAGATAATATTGTTTGCGTAACACAAAAGAAGACTTCATCAACTAGCATATTTCTTCAAGAAAACACAGTAATCTTCTGTATTCAAGAAATTCTTTCATCGGAATTTGAAGCCTCGACTCAAAGATTATCAAGCCAAGATTTAACTGAAATAATCATCAGGGGGAGCGCCATCCTCGGGGGCGAATTTACAAGACTTTACGCGTTGTACTCTTCTTCCTTCGTCAAGGTTTTGTCCCAATGGGTTTTCCTTTTCAAGGTTTTAACGAGGCAATATATGCGTATCCGACACTGTTTCACATATCTCAGGTTTTACTCTTTTGAGTTATCCTGACAACTAATTGTGACATAGACACAGTGGTCATTAGGGGGAGTGTTATAAACGTGTATTGCACGGTTAGTATCTAGGGAAAATCTAGGGTTACACGTTTATTTTACTAAGATGCCCTCGTGTCTATCCTATATAAATAGAGGCTTAACTCTCTTGTATTTACACACCTTAATGAAATTTCTCCTTCTTTGTCTCTCTGTTTTCTACCTTGTTTCTTGGTTTCTACTAGTTTTGCTAAAGGTCACAGAGACAATATGCATTGTTCTGAGGCTTGGTTTTGTCTACGGTTCTCTAATTTCTAAAGGTCACATGACTTTCCTCAGTAAAACGAAGGGTAGTTTATCGTCCATAATCTAGTGATTCCAGTCTTCGTCGGCATACAGTGAAGCACCAGGCAATCAAGGAAGAGAGACAAATCTAGGTTAACATATCAATGGCAATCAAGCCTGGGGTTTTTTAAGCCTAAAACATGCATTTAGAGGCTGCTAATAATAATCACAAGGTTATGGGTCATGCTGGTACCTCATGGATGGAACCTAGAATACAAGGCAACAGCGAAAATGCTTAGTGAACACCAAAAATGGATACCAATTTAGACACCAACTCACATAACACAAAAGTGACACCCTTATTCTTCCATGTGGTGGGGGCATTAAACCAATTCGACGGTTGAGGCTTATGACACCTAATGGGGTTGCATTTCGTGTCCACTTTTGGTGTCCACTAAGCACTTTCGACACCCAAAATAATGACATGTTGTAAATAAGTAAAGACTGGCAAGGCTGAAACATAGGAACGGCCACCAGCTTCAAACCTGATTTACTCTCCATCTTTGTTTTACAGAACTTGCAAACTGTAAAGACAACAGTTTACCCGGATCATAAACCACTGAAATTTTTATATGTACATGAATGCCACGCTTAAAAAGACAAATCAACTTCCTACAAAATAGCTGAGTGAATTTCCCATTATTTTTTGAAGTTTCGCCTGCTCATTCTCCTAATTGTTTGGAAGTCTCAAAGAAAACGTAGCTTGGGTTTACCATGAAACACGTGGTGTGACTATTTAGTTGGATGGACTCTCAACCTGCTTCTCTTTAGATTCTTCGAAACTGGTTTTGGGAACATGATTACACTGAATGGATACGCTTCCCACAGATTCTGCTGTATTAACCTCCGATGTCAATTGATCCTCCTGAACAGGATCCATCCTTCGGTTGTCAATAGATCTTGAAGAAAAACTCCAGTTTGTATATGGACAGCGATAAGGATGCAAGTCTAGAGAATCCATATGAGGTCTGATTGCCGAAGAGAACATAGGTTGCATTGCACGTTTTCTCTCAGGAGAATCACGAAGAGAAATTCGGCAAACAGGGCAAGTGGAATGCTGCTGAAGCCATATATCTATGCATCCAACGTGGAAGAAGTGCCCACAATAGGGAAGGATTCGCAAGATATCCTTCTCTTGGTACTCTGACAGACACACTGTGCACCTGCAAATCCAACATCTAAAACTCAACTAGCAAACAAGAAAGAGTAAGACAACTAAGACCAGAAAGGGAAACACCGCTTGCAAACTGTATTCCACATTTGGGTTGCATTGTGAGTATTGAGGCAAGAATGGTCACCATAACTAAGCCTATGAACAGTGACCTGCTAAAGGGTGACACTAACAATTTCTCGTTGTCATGACCAAGAAGTGGAGACATATTTCCTCTTACAAGCAGAAGCACCTCCACTACAACAGTCAACAGAATAGTAAGTTGAGCAGGATCTGACAATATGAAGCTAATCCACTGGCCATTAGATAATTTGTGGAAACATTTACGAAGACAGCATTAGAGGGCCTTCTTCTGGTCATCAAAGAAGGTTCCCTGATAGTTTTTGTTTTGTTTTTTTTTTTTTTTTTTTTTTTGAGATGTTTGGATTAGCTTGTCAGCACGTTCATGCCTTATATTGACTCCACCACTTTCAAGGAAGTCGCATGCATAGCAACAAAATATATATAAAAAAAATCCCTTATAAAATGATAGTAGGCCCTTGGCTGTTGGTGAGATGAGACCATCCAAGTCCATGCTATAGGGTGCTGATAACTGAGCGCGTTGAGGTGGAATGTGTGTGTGTGGTGGTGGAAATTATGATGCTCATATGGAACCGTGCCATAGAACCATGTGTGGGAGTGATACGAAAGGCTACGAAGGTGAGGACGTCTTCTCAACCCAATGTAAATGATGTACGAGGGTAGAAATACATATCCATATTTATGAGGGGATTATGTCCCTAAAAAGTATATATTGTTTTTTAAAAGGAGGGATAACAAAATTAGTATAGAAAGCTTATAGGAAAATCAGAACCACCTCTTTCCCTATTGTTTCTCTCAAACTATAAAGGTTTTGGTTCATGCCATAAGTGCAATAGATTGTAAAATGCAATTCCCTTTCCATAAGGAGCATCTTATGCACAAATGAATAACAGAAACAAAGGGGACGAAAACTCTTACTGGGTATCCGTACAAGAAGCAAAGTACTCATCACTAAATTTCTTTGTAGGAAACTTGGCCACAACAACAGGCTCTAGGCCATGAAGCCCGCGCTCTAGCTGTTTCAACAAAACAAAACAAAAAAATTAAGCCCCGTGTACGAGATTGCCAAGTACATCACTGTTCCATGTCCATCACATCACAAATAATGAAACAGGAAAGATAAATGTACAGGATTTAACTCTGGGGAAATACAAGACCACAACATCACTACTTCAGATTACAGTTTCAAATCTCACACACTGCATTGGTGTATTTCTATTTCTACATTGCAAAAGCACAAGATAACTCAGGAAGCACTCAATTTTACAGTATTTTGGAATAAGAATACTGCAATCAACATTCAACATCACGATTCTCCAACCAAAACCGAAAAGATGTTGCCCAAAAATTACATTAAAATACGCATCGAAACAAGATGAAAACAACAAATTCACGTTACATACTCCCTAGTTCATGATCGACTAACACGATTTTCAGTTGTAAAGATCCACAATTCCAGAAATGAAAATTTTGGGGGGGAAAAAATGTGATGAGAAAAAAGGAGTAAATTACCATTCCAAGATCAGATCTTGTAGCTGTTGGAAATGAACGTCTAGCAGCATTCAATTGAATTCTAGCACAAATGAGTCTTGTGCATACAAATACAATAAACATGGTACTTACTGCAAATCCAATCACTGTCATCACCAAATTCACCCCTGATGCTATCATCTTTCCTTCTTTCACCTCTAAACCAAAACAAGAAAATCCCCCCTCAAATCCCTCTCCAATTTCTCCTCATAATCTAATTTATTCCTAAAACCCTAGAAAAAAGATAGAGATTTTTTTGGGCTTATAAAATCACACACACTCTACCACTACCAATACTACCACTATTAGTAGTAGTATCTATTTCAGCAGCTAAAACTAGTTCACTCGAGATCTCAATACTGTCCTTTTCTTTCTTTCTTTCTTAATTTATTGAACCGATATATAGTCATCTCCGAAACTTTGCTTTGGATGTCTCGGTGTGTGTGACAATTGGAGGAAGAATTGTTTTAGAGGACATGGCGTACAAATTAAAACAGATAAAAACCCTAGATGGAAATAATTAATGGGTTCCTTTTTTAATATCTTGACACAAACTAAAATCAAGAGGAAGTGATGAGCCACAGAAAAAAAGAAGAAGAAAGAAACAGAGAGAGAGAGAAAGAGAGATGGGGAATTCGCTTGATTACAACGCTGATGACATATTTGGATCGTAGTCATTGTTTTTTTTTTTTTTT
>JAJJMA010009188.1:75617-137105 GCA_023529015.1 Papaver nudicaule | reverse complement strand
ATGATAACAGTATCAAGAACTCTGAATTTCCATTAAAACTCAAACTCATTAAACATTTCAGACAACAAGACTACCGACACATTTATATATCAAATGATTAAACGGATAAGACCCACACGTGTGTTAGACACGATGACAGACTGGCACACACATGTTTGACACATTCAAAGACAGACTGGCAATCATGCGAGATGCATGATTACAACACTCTTATCCTTCACCCACATTCTTAACCTACACTGCAACACATTCTATGCTATTACACTAATGCGATTCAACTATGGATTTGGATGGAGCCATAAGGATCAAATATTTACTGCCCCGGAAGAAGTGTGGAAAGACTTCATTGAGGTATGCTTGTTAATATCTAATGTTAATAGATGTACAATTTTGTTTCGCAAAATTTCTTTAGCTGACATTTGACTTATGTAATTTACCAGAAACATAAGAATTTTGCATTCCTCCGAAGCACAAGTGTAGCTGATTATGATGATTTGAGAATTGTTGTTGGAAATGGGACTGCGGTTGGAAGGGCTTCCTTTGGTGTTGGAACTGAAACTGATGCACCGGTTTATGGTCTAGAAGATAAAAGAAAATCTACACTAGAAGACCTATCTTGGAATGATGAAACTGGCACATTTACACAATCTGACTATGAATATTCACTTGATCAGTTTGATAATACTATAGATTCACAAAACCAGTTTGATAATACTCCACGAACAAAACGCTACAGAAGTGAAACTGCGACTGGGACTACCTTCTCAAGAAACATTTCATCGAAAGACCAACTTGGAACTACCTCCTCAAGCAACATTTCATCTAAAGATCAACTTTTAGAAAAAATATGCTCAGATGTGCATAGCATGTCCAATAATTTTGATGCTATTCGAATTGCTATGGAGAAACGTGGTGCATTATGGGATGCTATGAAAGAGGTTCCAAATATAGAAAATCAAACTAGATTCAAAGCAATGAAGTTAATTGTTGGGAGAGAATTAAAAGAAATGTTCATTGATATGTCACCGGATGAGCGCTACGAATGGATTATGTTTCAGATGGAATATGATACTTGAAATTTAAAATTAGGGTTGTGATCAAGGAATAAAATGGAATAAATTTGTCAGTAATTAGTTTTGTCTTGATTTTATTCGAATTTCAATCTAATTTTTTATTTTTTTATTAAGGTTTATTGGCCATGAATGCTGATATTGTATGGAGGCAAGAACAAGAGGAACAAGAAGAGGAGGAGGAATCTGAGCTCACTTCTTACTTATTGATGGTTTTGCTGGGCGTAGTAAAAGTAATAGTTTTATTGCTAATATGTTGGGATGATGAACGTATACGACGCCCCTTGATAAGACGTCCAATTTCATCAAAGGGATACGAATATGTTAACAATGAGCTGAATGGAAATGTTGAAGATTTTCGACAATTATACAGAATGACACCATACGCATTTCGAAAATTATGCACCATCATCCGAGAGAAAACACTTTTAGAAGATACGAGAATCATTTGTATAGAAGAGATGCTGGCTTCATTTTTGCTTATAGTTGGCCAAAACAATCGATACTGTGTCGTCCGGAAGAATTTGATCGATCACATTTTGCTGTTAGCAAGAACTTTAATAGAATGTTGAAAGCGCTCAACACGATAACTCCAGATATGATGGCCAAACCTCCTCTTACAGTGCCCTTTAAGATAAAGGAGAGCACCAGATTTTACCCATACTTTAAAGTGAGTTACAAAATTTTGTTTATATATGTTTTTAATTACATTTGTTTCAATGATAAATAAGTAAAATGTATTTCAGGACTGCATTGGAGCCATGGATGGCACGCATATTCTAGCTACAGTGAAGGGTCGTGATAAAAGTAGTTATCGTGATCGGCATAGAAAAATCTCACAAAATGTGTTAGCTGCTTACAATTTTGATTTAGAATTTATGTATGTGCTAGCAGGGTGGGAGGGATCGGCTCATGATTCGAAAGTTCTTGCTGATGCGCTATCAAGAAAAAATTGACTCACAATTCCAGAAGGTGCGTGATATTAATTGCATACAATTTTATTTGAATCATGTCTTACTTCGCCTTTAACAAGATTAACTTTTTTAACTACAAACAGGAAAATACTTTTTAGTCGATTGTGGCTTCGCAAACCTACGTCAATTTTTAGCACCTTACCGTGGTGTTCGATATCATTTACAAGACTTTTGTGGCGAAGGTCGAGATCCGGAAACTGCAAATGAATTGTTCAACCTTCGTCATTCTTCTTTGAGAAATGTGGTAGAGCGTATATTTGGTATATTTAAATCTCGGTTCCTAATCCTTAAGTCCGCACCTGCTTTTCCATACGAGACCCAAGCATATATTGTTCTTGCTTGCGTTGGATTGCATAATTTTCTTCGAAAAGAATGTCGCTCAGACGAGTTTCCACCGGAAGAAGACGATGACTCGTCATCAGAGTCATCTTCGGACGATGAAGAAAATTTAAATGTTGTTGCTACTCAAACCCAAACAAATCAACGAGAATTTTGAAACACATGGCGATTAAAAATTGCTACAAAAATGTGGAAAGATGCAACTGGAGAAAGTGAAAGGGCCAATGGAAATGCACCATGAAACTATATTACTAGTTGACACATATATTTCTCTTTTCGTTGTTAAACTTTTGTTCTTTGCAATTTGTTTGTTTCTTCAGCACCTTAGTAACTTGACAAATTCATTTGAAAAATTCTTGGTCGGTCAGTTTAGAATTTTATTAGCACATCTTGGTTGCCAATGAAAAAAAGTATCTCCTCTTAAAAGTCTATGAAAGTATTTATTATTCCATAGAAATCAATGAAAGAATCCATTTTTCTCTATCATAGTTTTAAAAATAATTCCATATAAATCTTTAAATTTATAAAGAATCATTTTATCTCCATATAATTCATCCATACATAAATCTATATTTATCCATAAAAATCTTGTTTGAATACACCCCTGTTAGTCAAAGCGGTCAATTAAACTGAGACGGAGGGAGTAATTAAGGGCAAAAATCAATTTCAAACCCAAAATTAATAATTTAGGGCAAAAAATTGAACAAATTGATCGAGTAATCCATCCTTTTCAGTGAACATATGCTGTTGGTGTTAGTAATGGTGGTGAACAATTTTAGTGGGAGGAAGAGATGACGGTGGTGGTGGTGGTGGTGGTGGTGGTGGAGGTGATGACGGTGTTGGAGATGGCGGAGGAAGAGATTTTCCGCTGATGTTTTGTGGTGGTGGTGGTTCTGCTGTTGTTTTCGTTGGTGTCGTTTATGGTGTGGTTGTTGGTGGTGTCGTTATTGTTGATGGTGTAGATGTTTGTCGGTGGTGGTGGATTAGTCGATGTCGGTGTTGAATGGTGGTGGTGGATTAGTCGATGATGCTGCTGGTTTTGTGGTGGTGATGGAGATGGTGGAGTCGGCGGTGGTGCTGGTGGTGGAGATGGAGATGATGGAGATAGAGATTTGTATGAAGAAATTGAACAAAGTCGATAAGCTGTTTTTAAAATGCTAAGGGGTAAGAATGTCTTTACCTTTTTTTGTAATAGTGACGTGTCTGTTTTGTCTTTAAAAACAAATTGGACTTTTAGCCGTCTGGTACGATCTGCCGGTTTGCCTTCCCGTCCAGTACACCCAATTCCTGATATTTCTTTCTTTTGGGGCCACGAACAATCTTTCAAGAAATTACACACGGTAGGATGGCAATACATTGCAGTTCCAAAAACTAATGAAATTTTATGCAACATCCAAAAGTGTACATGTTGATGTTGGTAACCACAATCCTTTTACATATCTTCTCTTCCACACATGATATTTTAAAATGGACATCAACACTTCGGAATGCAAATCTTTAAAGAGCTATTCTAAGCTGCTTTACGGTTGCGTTTCATTTTCACAAATTTGAAAATGTAACATGTAAACAAACAAGCACCAGTGGTCTAGTGGTAGAATACTACCCTGCCACCGTACATACCCTGGTTCGATTCCCGGCTGGTGCATCTTGTTTTTTTTTTTTTTCGCCTGCACTGCACTATACAACTCCGACTCCGTGGTAGTCATCTTTTGACGATCACCTTCACCTCCACCGTATAAGCGCACTATAATTCAGTATGCGCTAACATTAGAAAGATAACTGATCATATGCAAAAGAAAATTGCACTGTTTCAATTCTGATTATCTTAGCAGGTCAATAGGCATCACTACGGAATTATAAATTCCTTGGAATCATGATTTCCACGACCAAACAGACCATAAACTTCTAATCACTACTCATCCCACAAGTCTAGGTATGGGTCATGTTGTACCGCATTTGGAATTCGCTAAACTTCTAATCACTACTCATCCCAGTGACGGATCCACACATGTAGAAAGGAGGACAGTTGTCCTCCCTAAAGTATAGCAAATTGATAAAACAGCTAGATATTTAAAGTAATTTAGTAATTGTTCCTCCTAAATTTAGGAAACTTGGAACATTTGTTATAAGTTTTAGGATATATCTTATAATTCGGCTAAATTTGGCGACAATAATTTGCCCCCATGAGAAAAATAAACCATTGGATTTTATGAAGTAAAAGCGGAACACCCCTTATAAATAAATAAAGGACTATTTTACCCTTTCTCAATTAGTTGCTAATTAGTTGATTAGTAAGTTAATGCTGTTTATAGTTAAGTTAGTTTGATTAAAGTTAAACTATATAGTTTGTAGAAAATCATTTGAGTGTGTTTATAGTTGTAGAGAAGAAAGAGAAAAAGGTGAGAACACTTTGAAAAACTAGGGTTTTTGTGATTTTAGAAGAAAATGGTGAAAATGTATATCGATGATGAAGCCTCTAGTAGTGATGAAGATGTTGATGAATCACCAACCGAGTTTGATCTTGATTATGTGAGGGAGCAAGAATACATTCACAACCAAAACCTACGTGAGGAGCTCGAGAGGGAGCGAAATGATGATTATTACCTTGAAGTTCCTCAAAATAATGAGGAATAGGTGTTAAGCAACTCGAATGGTGTTTGTCTAGCTTGAAATGCAGCTTGAAATCTTGTTTGAATGGAAAAAAGATCAAATTTTTTCCACGGGTTTTGCCTTCGTAACCCAGAATCGGTGAATATTTAACATGCTATAAACCGATTGTTGTTCAAAAGTAACAACAATCGGTTGATGATGTGCATTATGTATAACGATTCTGGGTTTTTAATGGAAGCTTGGTTTGCAGAACCAGAATCTGCTTTTATTATCCTATCCAACCGCCGATTAAAACATTGATATTTTCTTCAATAAAATTATCAAGTTCTTAATCGGTGGTTGTTGGCCAAAACATAAGCCGATTGTAGAGTACAGGAGACCTTCAATTTCGTCGAACTTTACTCAACTCATATTCAATTTTGTATGTGCCGATTGTAGAGTACATGAGACCTTCAATCTCGCCGAACTTTAGTCGCCTCATATTAAGTTTAATATGTGCCGATTGTTGACTTATTTTTTCAAAAATTTTCTTGGGCGTATTTGGTCGTTATTTTTTAATCGGTGCTTATCATTGTATTTATGAGACGATTTTGGTATCTAACTTCGTTCACGAATTTTGTAGATTGTTGTAGCGCTCGAAGTTCAACCCGAACCCGTGTCTAAGCTACAACCTGATACTTCTGCCCACTATCAAACTGACTTGGTATGCAACAACATAATCTTGATTTTTCATCCGTCATTTGAAAACAATTTGTATAGTATAGTGATCTAATTGGTTTTTGGTTTTCTACATGAAGATATGGAACACTAAGGAGGAAGTAAACTAGCAAAGGCTTGGTTCGTAAAGAAAGGCATCGAGGTGAAACAAGTGTTTGGTAAACGTACAAACATAAACCGTTTGGAAATTTTTTGTGATCGAAGTGGCGCCCGAAAAAGTCATTGGAGCAAGGAAGTGTCATTGCCCATTCAATATCATTAGGGGTTTGTTCTAAATTTCTAGTAAATAAGTTGAAGAGAAGCAGCAAAGACCAATAATGATTTAGGCATGATCAAAGGGGCCTTTAATTGACGCAAACCATCTCGGTGACGCTATTTATGTTCTATTACCATTTTGGAGATGAAAATCTCACTAAGAAACCATGGATGAACACGAATTATAATTGAGAAATAACCAACTGAGTAAGACTCAGTTGATCGGAGGACGAAAACTCCTATTTAAAGTCACTGGCCGAGTTCATTGGGCCGACCGAGCGAAGCGAGGGAGGACCCTATATATGGTGACTTTGTGTCAAATGAATAGTGATTTTTTTTTCAATTTGACACAAAAAAATTGGATTTGGTGTTTTTGGTGTCCATATGATATTACTGAGTTACCCTTCCCTGTTTTTCATTTATCTTTTTCATTTAGACAGTTTCGTAGATAAGCCAAAATTGAAAGGGTAGATGTGGAAAATTAAATAATCAAAAAACCGGGTCATAAAAAGAATTGTCGGGGGGTATATGCGTATTTTCGTCAGAAAACATAAAACCAGGTACGCATTCTGCTTCTTCTTTTCCCTTCTTCCTCTTCGCAGACCACCATATACCTCCGCCATTACCACCACCACCATCACCTCAACTGGTCACTCACCACCAACAACCCTATCAGCTACGCCACCAACGCTATTACTCAGTTCATTCTTTCCTACAAACCTAAAATTTGGGGGTTTTCATGAGCAATCACCATCGATAGCAGCAGACTCAAGACAAGTTCTCTGAAGGATTTTGATTGAGAGAGAAGAGAAGATAAAGAATCAAAACCCCAATTCTCGGATTTTGATGTTTGAACTCCAAATTTCGATTGAATTTTCAATTTTTTTATTTCAATTAGGGTTCAAACATCAATATCGGGTATTAGGTCTCACACATCAAATTGAAGTCTGTGTCATGCTAGATTGAAGGTTTGTTTCTATCTTTTCTTGGTAAAATCACAGTTATGACATCGGTTCCTAGCTGTAGGTATGAATCAGATTTGGGGTTTATACATTCAGTTGTTTTTTTGTGTGAAAATGATGCTGAAATTCTTGATGTCTGTAACATGTTTGCTAAAATGCCTGAGAGTGAAGAGAAAATTGAAAGGTGGAAACTCATACTTTTGTGCCTCACTGAGTGTTTTTTTTCTGGAACTTTTTGCCTTTGCCTTTTTAGTTTGGAGGAAGAACAACACAGACTTAATTTTGACTTTAATACGCCAACGCTGCCATTTCAAAGATTTAGATAGTTTGTGCCTAACTAGCTATAGTTTACCTGGCTGATATTATGTGCAATAATACTATTCAGTACTTACTGGAACTAACTTGAGTCTGTATCTTACAGACTAAAAGAAGCTTAAGAATTTAAGTTAGGGTGCTACATCCAACTATATCGTCTACCACCACATGATGTACCTGAAACGTTTGACATAGGTACATTCTCTTAGAGATAGAGATGGCACTCTTTTCTTTTGAACAGTGTCACAGCAGACATGTTGCAGATATTTCCCTATCTTTTAAGTATACATGATGCGGTACTCAGTTTTAGAAACATTTTCTTTTATAAATGCTCAAAGTTTCGTCTGGTCTGGATCAGTTTGACGAAGTGATTGTTGAATTCCATACTTAAGACCTGTAGATCAACAACTCTCCATTTACACCACTGCATTTTATATAAAACTTGCGGTGCTGTCATTTCTAACTTGAGTAACACAGCTGCAAGCTAAAGAGCAATTTGAACTTATTCCAGTAGGATTTTGAGTCTACACTCTATAAACCACAATCATGACATAAATTACAGAATGTTTTACAATTTTAGAAAAGCCATAGACAGCAAGTACGGTTACTTGTTTTTTTTCTGTGTGTGTGTCTTGTCAAGCCTATTGACAAATTTTACCTCGGTAATGAAAGCCATTAGGTACGAGGGGTTTGGGTAGGACTTCATCCCGTGGGCCGTGGGTAGAGTCTAGAAGTGTAGAAGCATAAAGTTGATGTACTGCGATAATTCGATGAATAATCTCTATTCATCCTGCTTTGGTCATGGATTCTGTCAGATTTATCAAGTTTAGAAGCATTTGTGGGACATGAAGCTATGACCAGAGCAGCGTGAATAGCAGCAGCATGGTTTCTCACATGTTTTGTGCTGCGTAGAAACTAAAGGCTCTTTGATTGAGTCGACTCTCTAGCTATAAGCCTCTATTGCCATTATTGCGGTGCAGTATTACCTTAATGGATGGATGTTGGTTTCTTTCTAATGAACATGCGGCAAGTGTTACAGTGGGTCTGGTTAATTAAACATATATTTAAAGCCGTCTATTCATACTGCTCTGGGCATGGGATTCTGTCAGTTGACTCAGATTTATCAAGTTTAGAAGCATTTGTGGGACATGAAGCCATGACCAGAGCAGCGTGAATAGACTCCTTGTTTCCTTCACATATCAAGAGTTGCGTGGTTTCTCACATGTTTTGTTCTGTTTCTTATAGGACCGATGCCAGCCTTGCAACCATTTTTGTCTGTTGTAGTTGCCAGGCTGCAAATAACAGCTGCGCCAGATCTTAGATTGTGTTGTTTATTCTATGTGCTTTAGTTGTCTTCCATCCTAAAACAGACTCTTCAGTCCTTGGGTGGGACTAGTCGACTGGCCCAGTCATCTACTTCTAACACCAAAGCATGGAAGATTAGAGTCTGCTTTAGTTTCAATCCTTATCACAAAACGATTCAGGTTTGTGAATACATTTCGGCTTCTTGTATTATTATTGTAGGCATATTTCAGTCATATTCAAAGGGTGTTAGAAACATTTGCTCATATTCCAGAGGTTAGTAAGAAGTTTAATGAAACGTTTCTGGGATTCTGTCAGATTTGTCGTTTAGAAGAGCATGTGTGGAAACATGAATTCATGACCAGAGCAGTGTGAATATTTAAATTCTAGTTATATTTGGTGATGCTGCTAAGAATTGGTGAATGCAAGGCACTTCCAGAAAGGCGCCGAGAGGAGAAGCGATTACAAGAATTATCAAATGCAACAATGTAGAGTCTAGAGTTTTAATATTTTGCTTACATTTTTTTTGGCTTTACAAATTCTTTGTTCTTTCTTCGGTCGGGCGGCCCACTCTCACCATGGTAGCGGTCATCTAGTTATAAAACAATAGTAAAGTTATAAAGTGATAATACTATGAGTATCTCAAATGAGAGAACCTCAACTTCCTACTAAAATAGCTCTCGTTTCTCTCTCCTGTCGGCGATTTTTGCTTCCACTTAACCCAGCTGCCGGCAACCCCAATTTTACCTGGATTTGCTCCTTTGGGAGCAGATCTGGGTAAATCTTTTTCCCCTTTTTTTGCTTTTCCTGTCTTGGTCTTTGTTATGATAGTTTTTTTAGGTTTTATGATTTTCTGTTTTGGTTTCCATGGATTTCACAGAAGGTTTCGTTGGGTGCTAACGGGTCTTCGATTGGGTTTGTTGTTGCCTCCTGATGATTTTGTTCTTCCTCCCAAACAACATTCCGGTGTTTCTTATCGATTCGGAGTTTCAACAACTATCTGCAAAAAATTCAGTCGGTTTATTATCCGTCTCCGGCGTCGTCTCCGGCTCAGTTCCCGTCGCCGTTGCCGTCAACGTTTCCGTCAGCATCACCGTCAACGTTACCGTCAACGTTACCGTCAACGTTACCGTCAACGTTACCGTCAACGTTACCTTCGCCGTTACAGACGATTTCGCCGTCATCTTCACTGTCAACGTCGCCTTCTCCGCCGCCGTCAATGCTGCCGTTACTGTTGTCTTCCTGTGTATGGTGGCGAAGAGTTTTTTTCCAACTTTTTTCCCCTCCGGGGAATTTTGCTTGAATCTGTTGGACGTGGTGGTGCAATTCAGAGTCTATTTATCTCATTGGTCTTTGTGGATTTGTTTCTGGTAAGTGACGACAACTCTTCTCAGTCTTTTAGGTGGATTCCTTTTCCGATCTATTTTGAGGGTACCTCGACACGTCCACCGATGAATATGACTAGAGTCGGAGCCATTAAGAAGGGTAGGCCTTTCCCTCGAATAGTTGGGGCCCGATTTAGGTCTTATCCAGAAGCTTTCAAGACTACTCAATTTGAATTGCACATATGGGTGATGGCCAAATGTGGAGATCTTGGTTACTTTCTGTGTTATCTGTGTTTGCCTCCCAGACAAAGATCACAACCCTTTGATGTGCTCCCTGCTTCATCAACGGACAATGCTATACAACCTCCTGCTGCTACAACCGATACAATTCGCACCTTCGCAGAGTTGATGGATGATTCTCAACCTTCCTCTTCTAGAGTCCTTTGCCCTGGGTTCGAGATTCTAATTTTATGTGTGAGGACAGCTCACTTACAAGCTATGGCGCAGCAGCAACAATGGTTTCACCTTCTGACTAACTTCCCGGGTATTTTTCTTATTCTATACGCGGTGTCTTTCCGTTGGGGGTTGTATTTGTTTTCTTTGTTCCGAGGTCTGTTACTATTGATCCTACTTCTTGACTCGTCATGGTTCACGAAACCGGTTTTGACGGATTCTCTGAGTCTATTTGCCACCCTTTGTCTCGATACCGTGTATCAGCTTGATTCTCCAACCTTGGATGATCCTTGTGCACGTGTCAGTTTCGACAACCACCTTTGGTGGCCTCATCACCTGTTTCACCTGGTTTTTGTCTGGACTTTGACTTTTCTGGGTCTTATTTCATGGGTCCTTAGTACTTTATGTTTTAGTAGTAATATTAGTAGGATATTAGGTAGTAACAGTGGTAACTTTTATGTGCACGGTTTTACTTTAGTTAGTTTTCTCTGCATCATTGGCTGTGTCCTATGTCAACTTATCAAATTTGAAGGTCTACCATGGATTGGTTTCAAACCTATGAAGCTCGGGCAGGATGAGAAGGATGATTGGTTTCATTATTATGGGGTAATTCCTTTTTGCCTTAAAGGATACATTACGTCCGGCCATTGTTGTCAATGGCCAGTTGCTGTCATTCTTGTATGCATGGCAACACAGTGTTTTGGTTTTGGGATCATCCGGCTTTCGACTTCATGGACTAGAGCTAATTTATCGCACTCGACCGTTCTTTCGACACCGATGGTAACTAGATGCATTACAACCTTTGTGGAAGTTGATTTGATGTTGTTTACTTTATGTTTTTGGGATACATCTTATCAAGTCTGTAAGCACTCTTGTAATGATCTTTAGTTAATATATGCAGTCCTTTCCTTCAAAAAAAAAAACTTCCTACTAAAATTATTTAAATTTTAACAAAAATCATTCTCCTAGGAGAATGTGAAGATTAAATGTGTAGCTAAAAGAGGTGTACAGCAGTTACAAAGACATCCTTAAGATGATTTCTTGTTTTAGAAGTTCTCCTAGAGGATGTAAACATCCTACTCACCATTATCTAAGGTTATTACAAAAAGATGAAATATCAACTTTAGAATCAACAGTTAAAAAAGAAAAACAATTTTTTTTAATGGCTGAAGATGTTCTCTTTACCTTCATCTCACATCCGTGAAAAAAGACCGTTACATAAGGCCCACATCATATTGTCGTTGAAGATACTCTAATGAGTTGAGTTCAAAGTTTGTAACCAAAAAAAAGTCAGGTTCCTATGAGCATTGCAAACACAAAAATTTGTTAGTTTTGGTCCACTATGGACCAAGCAAACAAGCAAAATGGCATGGTAAAGTGTTATTTCTGCCACTTTACGAGGTGCGATAAAAATTTAATTGGTCGGTGAAATTTTCTTCAACGGATAAAATTTTGATCAACCGATGAGATTTTCATCCATAACGATGGAAATACCATCGATACATCTTTCTCTTAACTTTAATAGATTCTTTATGTAAAGTTCCACCAAATATATCAAAAAAGACAACTAAATATACTATTTAACTGAAATAAACTAGATTTACATAATGGGAGAAAAGATTTGCTAGGCCACGCGGCCTAACAAATCAATTTATTTGGACAAAAATAATTTGTTCACCGAATCATATCCCTCGATAGATCCAATGGTGAAATCTTTTCCATCATGTCCACTATTAATCCGAATGCATCAGTCACAAAGTCTCTAAGCCCTCGGATCGTATTTCAATGATAGTGGTTGCGAGTCTATCAGGCCTGCCCATAGGTAGGAAGGGGCCTTGTTAGGTAAATGGTGCGGGTCCTGGCCTGGGAATGTATAACCTTTTCTTATTCTTTCCCAGCACAACTTTTCTTTTTCCGGCACAGAAATGTCGGTAACCACGAACGAGTTCCCACAGGATACAGATGACAGCGATTCAGAAATCAACCTAGACGATAATCCTGATTACTACCAACCAATCTCCTCTGACGACGATTCTGAAGTAAACCCATCTTTCCAAATTCTCTCTAATAATGGTCAAACTGAACCTGAAATCGATGAAGAAGAAGAAGAAGCTGCAAATTCAGAAATCTCAAGAGCTTTTAGAGAAGATGAGAACCGGCGTAAAGCCCCATTGACTCCTGAGACCTCCAATCGTATCATGGATGCTATGCGTGGGGTTTCATTGCAAGGGTTTGTTCCTGATTGGAGTAATCAAGTTCCTGATTCTCATTGGATTGATCAGCTCAGGAATCTAAGATTACAGCAACAACAACAACCCCTTTCTCAATCGGCCTCTGGTACTAGTGAGAGCAAGTAAAAGAGATCAGATTATGCATAAAGGTACCGTTTTTATTGAACAGATTATTATGATAATGAATGTCTTGATGTAATTACTAGTAGTACGGATTTATTGTGCAATTAGAGATTCAAGGTGAGATCTTTGCTAGGTTAGCTGTGAAATCAGTCTTGAGATGTGAATGTGTATGCAAGTTTTGGTGTAGTCAGTTTTCTAAGCCTAATTTTGTTAAGAACTGCGTTGATTTTAGTAGTCCAAGTAATAGGCATGCGATCATTTGAGGTCCAATGACAGTACTTTCCTTCAGTCCATTTCAATCTTGTGATGAGTCTAGAAAAACGTAAAATAGGATGAGTAGGAAGAACAGGTCCAGGAAAAAATGTAAAGATTTTTTTTTTTTTGGCTGAAACCTAAAGTGTAAAGTAATATTGTTAGTCTTATGAGTTATCGACAGAGCAGCTCCTTCTAGCAAGACGATTTTTGTTTCCCTTAGTCAATGTCTCTCTCAATGTTGCATGTAACTCCACCCCTTCCTGCGGATTGCAATCTGATGCTTGGGTATGTTTTGTGATCCTTTCGGTTACCTAACTGACTTGAACATAACAGTAGGGTTATTGGTTATCCAGTTTCTGTGCATAACTTGGAGATCTTGAAAAGCCTGGTGCGGGTGGAGTAAGTAACTACGTCAGGTTGGTTAGCTGGGCTAGTGTTGAGGAACTTATTAATCGGTCAATCTGCACCATTCCTGTTCGCACATGACCAACCTGACCCACTTCTTGTTGGACCAACCAAGGCCACTTCCTTTGACAAAAACCCTTCTACAAATCCAATATCTACTGATTTATCTGACCCAGCACAACTCTCTCATTTACCAATGATATCTGCATCACTTACTGTCTAAAGTTTCTTATTGTCTGGTTTTGTTTTCTATTTGGGTGGATTTCCATTGTTAAGGTCTCATTTTTTATTTTATTTTTGTTCATGTCCTGTTAACCTTATTCGCCGACTTTGCACTTTTGTTGCATAAATTCTGCTTGTTCAAATGATAAATACAATGATGTGGGATGTGCATATTGGCTTCTACGCATGTATACAAAGTGTTGTAAATTGAGAATGCTCTACCTGCAGTATTGATTCAACGTAAGATCTTTGCTAAGTTACCTGTCAAATCAGTCTTGATATGTGAATGCGTATGCAAGTTTTGGTGTAGTCAGTTTTCTAAGCCTAGTTTTGTTAAGAATTACGCTGATTTTATTAGTCGAAGTAACAAGAACAAGATCATCTGAGGTACAATAACAGTACTCGAGTCCGTTTGAATCTTGTGATGAGTCTAGAATACTCTTAAATAGAATTGAGTTGGAACAACAGGTTCTGGTGAATCTATAAACAAAATTTGGTTGAAACTTGAAATGTAAATGTAAATTGTTAGTCTTATAGATAGAGCAGCTTCATCTAGCGAGTTGACTCGTCTCCTATAGTCAATGTCTCTCTCAGTGCATGTTAATCTACCCCTCCCTGTGTATTGCAGTTTGATACGTCGGTATTGTTTTGTGATCTTTTCAGGTACCAATACACTTGAACATAACGATAGGACTTGTAGTGTTCATCCTGAACAGCAAAGCTCTCATTTACCAATAATATCCGCATCACTTACTGTCTAAAAATTGCTTATTGTCTGTTCTCAGTTCGGATGGATTTGCTTCGTTGAGGTCTCATTGTTCTTTTTTCATGACTGCTTGTCTTGGTAACCTTATGTTGCATAAATTTCTACTTGTTAAGCACAAACCCCTACAAAATATAAGAACAGTCGTCCGTCAGATTTTATATATGATAGACAGTTTAGTCATAGGCATTTGGTGCCGGTAGAAAAGCGTTACACTTCAATCGACAAAATCATGCTATAAAATCATTTGCCATTAGATGGGAGTATATTTTTGTGAAATCATTTGAATGATGGAAAATATGCACTCTGTATAGTGAAAGACAGAATATGATCACTGTAAGTTTAGATTGAACAGTGACAAAATGTGTTTGAACAATGCTCCGTAATGCAGTTGCTATGAATGAAAAAACTTTACAGTATGTGTAGATCTTCTAGCAAGCATTTGTTTTGGATTATGATCAGAATTCTGAACAGTTATCTTTTTCTTTTAGCTTATTTAAGAATGGAAAATTCAATTGCCAGAACCGTTGAAGCTCACTATTCAGGTACCTTTGTGCAATTGTCAGATTGTGTTGCCCTGTATATGTCAAGTAGTTGTATACATCAACAAATAAATTTAGAATAGGATTCAATAGATTACACATCGTACTGTAAATGGCAATAGAATTTGCTAATGCTAAAGCTGATCATTAGTCTTGTGGCTTGTTGCAATTCCAGGAGCATCTCTGCAGAGTGCAGACAGCAACCAAAACAAATTAAGAAACTGCGGAGAGTAGTCTCAATAGGTATGCGGTGTTTGGCTAAACCAACCCGGTTATTTCTATTCTTTTGATATTTTATATAGAACGCAAAGAAAAAAAATAGGGAACAGAAAAAAATAGTTGTTCTTTATTCCTCAGAAATCTTAGAGCAACCCGAAACGACGATTTTCACATACAGGCATACTTCAAATGAAACCTATAGCTGATACAAATAGATGTCACTTGATCATATCAAATGCACCATGAACCAAAGCAAATCAAATCAAATCCACGCAAAACAAGAAATAGATGATATAACTAAAATGCAGGATCATCCCTGGCGTGAATTCTCAGACAAAGATGTCTTACGGGCTGCATAGCGTATTCCGGCATTGTCAAACAAACTCCAGATATTCGGATCGAATCTTGCCTTGTCTTTACCGGTGGGAATCAAGTCTTCAACGTTCACAACCACTATCTGATACACGCGGTTTCTCAACATAGCTCGATAGAGATAGCTTACTAGGATGTTGGTTGAATCATCTTCACTTAAGGCCGGCAAGCCTGGTACTGTTTTAACAATAGTCAAAGGTTTGCCAGTTCTCGAGAACTCTCGAGCACGAAGATCTTTAAAGGGAACCCAGTTACTAGGAACTGCAAAGTTGCTCATCCATGATGGCTCTTTGGTGGCCGAGTCATGGCCTCCTCCAGAACAACATTGTTCAAGTTTCGATTTCAAATCAGCAACTTCCTTCTCGAGAACATGATTGCCCTTCTTCTCTTGCTCCAATTGTTCTTGTACATCTAAGACTTCACACTCCCATGCTTCGAGATCTTCGATTAGCTCCTTGTTCTTTTTATGGAGGCTGGCCATTTCGTTTTCTATGGCGTCGAGTGTTTCCTTGAGAGCAGTCCGATCTACTTTTTCGTTTTGCAATTCATCTTTCAGAGTGGCATTCTCTGCTTTTAAGTCAGCTAGTGTTTTCTTTAAAGCTTGTTCCTCCGTTCCCCCTCGATTACTGTTAGCATCCTTCTCTCGTTGCAGCGCATCTTCAAGGATTCTAATTGTGGAACTCAAATCGATAACTTTCTGCTCTAGTTTTTCTTTTGCTGCCTTTTCTGCATTCAGATCCTTCTTAAGAGCCGTCTTCTCGTCATTTTCTTTTCTGGCTGTGTCTTGGAGGATTAAATTTTCGGCTATCACTTTCTGCAGATCGCTTGTAAGACTAAGAATCTCATCTTTCATTCCAACCAAGTCACTGGTGAGAGCGATACTACTATCCTTTCCTCTTTTGATTTCTTCTTCCAGATGATCTCGAGCCTTGATAAGCGCGTTCTTCTCATCCTTCTCCCTACTGACTTCTTCTTTCAGTTGATCTCGATCTCTCTGAAGAGCTTGTTTCTCAGCAAATACTTTCTTGTTTTCTTCTTCAAGTTTTGAATAATTTGCTTTTAGCTCGGAATTTTCTTTCTCAAGAGCTTGAGTCTCGGCCTGCACTCTCTCAGGAGTTTTGATACCGGGTAGTCTCCAGAAAGGAGAACTTCTTTCCACGATTGCCCAGGTACCTCTCTGCTTGGGAATATCCCAGTTGATCATCCAACCTTGAGAGTTAATAAGCTTCTCAATATCAGATTTAGGCCCTATTGTAGCTTTGAAAGCGTCGTAATCACTCTCTTTATTGTAACCCAAAGACAGATGTTTAGAGAAAGATACTGGTCCTTCCAATTTATCAGCATCATGTAACAGTATAGGGAGACTACCAATTTCTTTGGTAACCCTATATACTTCAAACAACGATTTACCATTACTGTATACGAACAACTGATGATCTGTATACCAAGACATAGTTAAGTTGCGAACGGAAAAGAAAGAGTGTGATAATGAGGGAAAGTGATCAGAAACTCTTAACTAGATAGGGAAGAACCTAACAGTTAGCTTTCGAAAGAAATGAGTGAGTGCGGATATCTTGAAATTTTTGTTGTCTCAGAATATGATCAAACATTATATATGAGATATTTACATATAGAGCTAGCTCAACATTTAGGATTAAGTTTACACTTAGGGCTGCACAAAAACCGACAGAAACCGCCCAACCGCCCAAAACCGCCCAAAAACCGAACCCGAGCCGACCGTAATAAGTCGGTGGCAGTTTTGATATTACTAAAACCGCCCATGTCGGTTCGGCCAGCAGTTTTAGGTCATCAACCGACCGAACCGACCGCCCTAGAACCGACCATTAAAGACCATTGATATAGGCCGTCGATATCATATCAAATCTAATCTAGGCCATCCATGATTTAACCTAAATCCTTAATATATACTCCTTCTGATATAACCTAATCCTTATTCAGTTATTCTCCCCTTCTTCTGCGCCCCTTCTTCTACTCTCTGTCTCTCTCACTCTCTTTGTCTACTCTCTCTCTCTCTCACCCCAAACATATCCTAGCGGAAACAGTCTTCTTCTCATCTTCTTCTTCATTCTCACTATCACAGCCACCACCAAATACCCACACCATTAACAACTTCGCCAGAATCGCCACCAACAACTTCTTCCTCTATTTTTTTTCTTCTTCTTCACAAGTATAAAAAGTAGATCTATAGTTGCTGATTTTTTTTTGGTATTTGCAGATCTATATGATGAACTAGTATATATAATTTTCCTTCTTATATGAAGAAGTATATCGTGAATTGATTTTTGCGTGTGTTAGATTTTGGTGTTTTGTAGCTGTTTCTTCTTCTTTGTTTGATCTCCTAAAAGATTCAATCAACTGACATAGTTCTGTTAGAACTTAAAAAAGGTAATATAATGACTAATTTTGGTTCAATTGTTTTGGGTTATTAAAGAATCAATTGATTTAGATTTTTTTTCCCCTTGATGTTAATCAATTTGGGGTTTCAGAACGAACCCTAGTATTGTTGTTTCTGTTGTTGATTTTATAGTTTTTTTTTTTAATTATCAGTTCTACTAGGTACTGACTTGTGATTTTGTTTGATGCAAGATTTCAAGTCCTTCTCCAGTAAACTGTTTACTTAGACAGAGTCAATGTTAATATAGTTTATTCACATTGTTACATCATGGATTAGGTAGCCATGCCAGCCTTTGGTAGCCAGTTCCTTCCCTGCATCTACCAAACAGTTTTATTAAAGTAGATGAAGTTTGTTCTCCGTTTTGTTATCGGTTACGTATCGCTCCATTTTATAGGCCGCAGGGACGGACTTACATGAGGTCTAGTGGGGACAGCAGTCCCACTAGAATTTCCTAATTCACAATATTGGGCTTGGAAAATCTAGTTAATCACAAATTTGTCCCCCTTTAATACTAAATATTATCTAAATTGCCTTCAATTGTATAAGTTTTACCGGTAATATGCTCGTATTGAACTTCTTACAACTTATTTGGGATCTTATTGACGCTTTTTAAAGCCAACAAAGAAAAATTAAACACCTAAATTCTTTTTGCGGCCTTCGGCCGCATATGTTTCGGCAATAGTATACATATTTGTCCCCCTAACCAATAATTCCTAGCTCCGTCCCTGATAGGCCGACAGGCGGAATATGTTCCATGCACCACTTGCTAATCATAGAATTAGTAGAAAAATATTACTAGCTGGATCTCGTCAGAATATGATTATCCTGATAGATATGGCCAAAAATAACCCAAATTTATCTCATTAATAATGTGTTATCGCTTGTTGGCCCTTCATGCATGTTAGGTAGAAAATGGTTCAACTTGGGTCCAAAGTATGACAGATACTACAAGGAAAGAACGTACAGTTGGTAGCTAAGCTAGACTCAGGTCTAGTTTTATGTTTTAAAATCCAAGGGCGGCTACATTTACTAATTTTTTAAAGTGAAATTAGGTAAGTTTTGTCACAACCTTAATTCTGTTCAGCCCACGGTCAATCCCACGCGATGACGTGGCATGACTTTTCCAATTTTTTTACTTTCTCCATCCATACTGTATGTTCTTTCTTACTCCATCCTGTCGTAGATCTTCTAAACAAATAAAACAACCATCTGGTAATGTCGACCGTAAATCAATCAATGTATTCCCAAAAGAAGCTAGAATACTTGTACTCTGTTGAGAAGTAGAAAGTACCTGCCCTATGTTATAAAGAAGGGTCAATTACAAAATGGTCCTACTTTTTAAAACAGTTTTACAAAACAGTCATACTTTTTGAAACTTTTTACAAAATGATCACAATTCATCCGACTTAACATTTTTCAAAAAAACGGTGAATATTTCTTCCAAACCTACCCTGACTAGTTAACTCAACCACACCAGGAACCCTGAACTAACCCTGAACCCTGAACTTAACCCTGAACTAACCCTGAACCCTGAACTTAACCCTGAACTAACCCTGAACTTAACCCCCAGAACCAGAACCTGGAACCCCCAGAACCAGAACCTGGAACCCCCACAGCCACCAGAACCGAACCCCCACAGCCACCTGAACTGAACCCCCACAGCCACCTGAATCGAACCCCCACAGCCACCAGAACTGAACCCCCACAGCCACCTGAACCATCCCCACCGCACCCACCCTGAAACAACCACCACCACACCCATCCTTAAACAACCACCACCACCACCACCACCAATAAACATAATCAGGACCACTTCCACCACCAACCAACACAATTAACATAATCCAAATACAAATTCAACACCCCCTGTTATTCAACAACCAGTAGCCAATATCTAAAAAAAAAAAAAATCATACATCATCTGCAATAAATTACCAATACAACATTCAATTAACCTTAATTAGGATTATACGCACAATCAATTAACCCAAATTAGGGTTCCAAAATTAATCCCAAATCTCAAAGATTAGGGTTCTAGAAAAAAATCATCTGAAAATTGAAATTAATTACCCGAGATGTTTGAATACATCTTTCTTGTTCAGGTTCTTCTCTTCTTCTGCTGTTCAACACCCATGGCCGCTTTCTTCTTCATCTATCACTCCTCAACCCTAACATCTTCTATTAACCTAAACAACTACCTTTTCTACTTTCCGATCTCGTAACTTATCTTCCCTCTGTATCTGTGATTTGTTAAAGTTCACTCGATGAAGATTGCCATGGATTGATGCAGAGAGAACTCAGAGAAACGAAGGAGAAAAAGAAAGCGGAAAAAATGGGGAAGAAGGAGAACTCGATTTTCTTATTAGTGGTAGGGTTTTAATCATGGCCATTCATTTTAGGTCTAAATATCTTACGGTCCAGATATTTTAGGTTGTGGTATTTCATCATAGCTGTTAAAAGATCCTCGAGACCAGTTTTTAGTAGATATGTCAGTTAACTCGGGGACTAAACTGTAATATCGCTTTTAATGACGTGGATGCAGGGGCAGTGCTGACTTTTTGCGGTCTGAGTTAACTGACACCTAAGGTTTAACGGCTGAGAATAGAGAACTTAACGGACGTATGACTGTTTTGTAAGAAGTTTGAAAAAGTAGGATCATTTTGTAAATCGGGTTGAAAAAGTGTGACTACCTTGTAATTATCCCTATAAAGAAGCTAGAGTGTACTCTGTTGAGAAGTAGAAGGTACTTGGCGCCTCCCTATGTTATAATTAAAAACACCAATATCATTGCTGGTTTCATCAATATTAATGACTATTGAACGATTTTCATTTTCTTGTGCAATCCGACTTCTTATCGTTGTAATTTCAATATTAACTTGATGTTGCCGCTGCTGCTCCTTTAATCGTTCTTGATTGCTTTTCTGTGCCCAACCTTCACAAATCCAACAGGGAGCAATTACAAGAAATAATCCACCGATCGATCACATAAAAATCAAAATTATCACCGGACATGTTTACTTTGTGAGATTGATCAAGAGAATAATAATCTAAGAGGAGAAGATATATAACAATGACCTAAATCTTTCTACCACCAGTTTTTTTCGAAATAATTACATGGTACAATAAAATTCCCGTAAAAAAATTTGAAAAAGTCATGCCACATCATCGTGTGGGATTGACCGTGGGATTTGGGGTGGGCTGAATAGAATTATTGTACTGACGAAGATGAAGGAAACTTGGCTTTTGATATCGCTAGGGTAGGTTGAAATTTTTTTTTTTTTTTTTTGAAGAGAAAAGGATATATATTAAAAAAGAAAATTATGAACAAATGTACAAAAAGTTTACAGGGAAAACCATAGGCAAGGACCTAGGAAAACCACGGTAAAGAAAAACAGTATTACATTAGAAAGAAACTACCGAGTTCCAATGAAAGAGGAGTTGATTCATCGAATAACCCTTGAATACCTCTTCTCTTCTTGTATACACCATAGGTGAATGTCTAGCTTAACATCCCGATCATAGATTCCTTTGTTCTATGCTTCCCACCATAATGACGAGTGTTCCTTTCTTTCCAAACCTCCCACAAGATAGCATAAGGAATGATCTGCAAGATTATGAGCTTAATTTTGTGAGTCTCTGTAGCAATCAATACCAGTCTTGTTTAGCTCTAGACACACACAAGCGCACACACAGACGAGTATAAAGCAAGCGCACACAACAACCACAGAAGAATAAGAAAAAGCAAACCACAACACATAGATTTATAGTGGTTCGGCAATGCCTACTCCACTTGACGATGATGAACCTTTCACTATGGAAATCTGAAGAACAATTACAATAACTACACGGTATAGTCCCTTGCTGTTTTCTCTAATCTCACAACCCTTACAAGAACAAGTCTCAATGTTGTGTAACCTTACGACTAGAAGAAAACCCTTATGTCTCTCCACCTCTATGTCCGTGTCTCCGTGTGTCTAAGACTCAAGAGACTATCACCTATTTATAACCTTCAATACTTGGATGTCAAGTAATACTCGATGTCCAAATCCTAGACGGTTTCCTAACTTCACAATTTCCTTATTCTAACCCAAGTCGGTTTACTTGGTTACCTAGAATAGGACTTTTGCAAGCTTCCTTGTATTAGTGAAAGACTAGCTCAACAAATATTACAATTCTCCACCTTTGTTGACAATCTTTCACTCTTCACATTGTTCTTCACTTCACGTACTTCATCGTCACCACATTGCACCTTTCGGTGCCTACACTGGTATAGTGTTGATCAAGTTCAAACAATGTTTGAACTTACTAACCAGTACTACCTTCGTGAGCATGGCTGATGGATTATCCTTTGTGTGAATCTTCAGAACTGAAAATTCTCCACCCTCTACGGTATCTCAGGCAAAATGATACCTCACATTGATGTGCCTTGCTCTTCCATGGAAGTCTTCATGCTTTATCAAATCTATAGCACTCTGACTGTCACTATACACATCTATGCATTCTTGTTTGACTCTAAAAACTCCAATCAAGCCTTTAAGCCAAGTAGCTTCCTTCATGGCCTCATTTACTGCAATTAGCTCAGCCTCAGCTGTTGACTGAGCTACAACAAATTGCAATGACGTCCTCCAGCTTATTGGACCACTAGCCAACGTAAACACATATCCTGTTGTTGATCTAAAACGATCTACATCACCCGCATAATCCGAATCCACATACCCACTTACTTGTGGTTCTTTACCAACCTCTCGTTGATAGACTAACCCAACATCTAGCGTGCCCTTTAGATACCTCAGTATCCCCTTTACAACTTGCCAATGTTGTCTTCCTGGATTTGCCATAAATCTACTGACAACTCCAACAGCTTGTGCAATGTCTGGTCGAGTACAAACCATTGCATACATCAAGCTACCAACTGCACTCGCATATGGAACACGAGCCATGTACTCCTCATCAGCTTCAGTACTTGGTTTCATCTTCATGGACAACTTCAAATGACCTCCCAAATGGTAGACTCATAGGCTTTGAATCTTGCATTCCAAACCTCTCCACAATCTTCTCCAGATATTGTCTCTGTGTGAGACACAATCTACCCATCTTTCCGTCTCTTTGAATTTCCATTCCAAGTATCTTCTTAGCTGCTCCCAAATCCTTCATCTCAAACTCCATACTAAGTTGAGTCTTCAACTTATCTATATGCACCATGTCTTTCGCAGCAATGAGCATATCATCCACGTATAGAAGTAGAAATATTAAGGAATCATCATGAAGCTTCTTTGTATACACACAACTATCATGAAGACTGTGTGTAAACCCCTGCCCCTTCATGAATGTATCAAATCTCTTATACCATATATTGTCTGGGTGATTGCTTAAGCCCATACAATGACTTCTTCAATTTGCATACATAATCTTCTTTACCTGCAACAACATAACCTTCGGGCTGTGACATATAAATGTCCTCCTCCAAGGTACCATGTAAGAACGTTGTCTTGACATCAAGTTGCTCTAACTCTAAGTCATAGGATCCCACTATAGCTAACAAGGTACGGATCGAAGTGTGCCTCACAACCGGAGAGTAAATTTCGTTGTAATCAACACCTTCCCTTTGTGCATAACCCTTAGCTACCAAACGCGCTTTAAACCGTATGCTATTTGTACCAGGAGTTCCTTCCTTCTTCACAAATACCCATTTGCAACCAATGGCTTTGCTACCCTTAGGCAACCTAACTAGTTCCCAAGTACCATTCTTGTGTAGAGAATCAATCTCATCATCTGTAGCTCCTTGCCACTTTACAAAGTTGGAATCTTTCATCGCCTCTTGAAAAGTGCTAGGTTCATCACTATTAACCATGAATGCAAATGCCGTAATATAATTTTTCATCCAAACAGGTGGTCTCCTGTTTCGTGAATCTTTATCTAAGGAATCTTCTTCTTGTTGTTGCTGAGATTCATCATTCTGAATCTCTACCTCATCTGTATGTTCTTCAAATACAGAATCATGTTTGGGAATTTCTCTTTCCCCCACAGCCTCACCACTCTCTACCTCCACCTGAGTTACATTCTCTTTGTTAGGGTGTAACAAAGACTTCTCATCAAACGTAACATCTCTGCTAATAACAACCTTGTGGGTTTCTTCACACCACAACTTGTAACCCTTGACTCCTTCACCAACACCAATGAAAATTGCCTTCTTTGCTCTTGGATCTAACTTACTTTCTCTGACGTGATAGTAAGCTGGACAACCAAAAACCTTAATAGGATCATAGTTAGCAGGTTTGCCAGTCCACACCTCAATAGGTGTCTTTAACTCAATAGCAGTCGATGGTGACCTGTTAATTAGATAGCACGCCGTACTTACTGCCTCAGCCCAAAATTCTTTACCCAACTTAGCATTGGATAACATGCACCGTGCTCTCTCCATAAGGGTACGATTCATACGCTCCGCTACCCCATTCTGTTGAGGTGTTCTTCTCACTGTCCAGTGTCTGACTATGCCTGCACTCTGACAATACTCATTCAATGGGTCGTTCTTGTATTCCCCACCATTGTCCGACCTAAGTCGCTCTACCTTCTTGCCAGTCTGGGTTTCTATCATAGTCTTCCACACCTTAAACTTCTCGATAACTTCATCCTTCGACTTCATAGCATACAACCACACTTTCCTTGAGAAATCATCGATAAAAGTGACAAAGTACCCCCTTCCTCATTTGGAAATCTCCCTAGAAGGACCCCATACATCAGTATGAACATACTCCAGTATACCTTTAGTACAATGGATTGCCTACCAAACTTCACCCTATGCTGCTTTCCATAAACACAATGTTCACAGAAATCAAGTTTGGCCTTCTTCAACTTGTCAAGCACACCTTGCTTGCACAACACCTCTAGTCCTTTCTCACTGATATGCCCCAGTCGCATGTGCCAGAGTCTTGAAATACTAGAGTCTCCATAATTCTCAATTCTTGCATAAGCTCCACCCACCACTGTATCACCACACAAGAGATAAAAATTTCTTTGTCTCTTAGCTTGAATCACCACCTTCGAGTCTGACTTCATCACCTTTGTGAATCCACCTTCCATTACAATCTTGTAACCTTTGGATTTCAAAGTACCCAACGATATCAAACTCTGGAATATGCCTCACCTCATACAAGGTATGTACCTTTCCTTCATGATTCTTCATTCTTATTGTTCCTATCCCAACTACACCACAAGCGTAATTATTACCTAGTAGCACAGTACCACCTCCTATAGATTCAGAAGAAGTAAACCAGTCCCTGTGAGGACTCATATGATATGAACAAGCTGAATCAAATATCCACACGTCACTATGCTCACTGCATGTGACTGTTAGCACATCTCCAGTATCAGAACTATCTTCAACTATTGCTGCTTGCGAACTTGAATAACGATTCTCCTTAGTCTTAAGCTTTGGACAATCTTTCATCCAGTGTCCAGGTTTGCGACACCAATGACAATCAGACTTCCCTATGGTTTTTCCCTTATACTTGGTCTTCTTAGAACCAGGTTTCTTCCCATTGTTTACATACAATCCAACCGCTTGATCACTTTCTATAGCATCCTTCTTACGAAACTCATCACTTAACAAGACAGCAATTACATCGTCTAACTTGATAGTATTCTTCGATGCCAATGTACTTTGAATCAACTATGTATCAGGAAACGAACACAGTAGTGTCATAGCTTGGTCTTCGTCTTTAACAACTTCTCCTACATTGGTTAAATCAGTCATCAACTTATTAAAGTTGTTGATATGTTCGTTAATAGACGTACCTTCCTTGAATCGAAAACGATACATCTGTTTCTTTCGAAACAGCCTACTTGTGAGAGACTTCGTCATGTACAAACTTTCCAACTTCGTCCACAAAGACTTTGCAGACCTCTCAGACATAACATTGTACGTGACCTCCTTGGACAAACACGAACGAATTGCAGCACAAGCCTGCAAATCATATTCTTCCCATTCATCATCATCCATATCCTTTGGCCTAACGTCCTTCAAAGCTTTATGCAAACCTTGCTGGATCAATGCATCTTTTACTTGCACTTGCCAAAGACCAATATCTGTTCTTCCATTAAACTTCTCCACATCAACCCTAATAGTGGCATACTTTGGTGTTGGTACCTTTGCTGGCTTCACCGGAAGATTACCTTCCCCTTCTCCCATCTCTCACATCACCACTTCTTTGATCTCAGAGTTAACAGAACAAGGCTCTGATACCAATTGTAGCAATCAATACAAGTCATGTTTATCTCTAGACACACACAAGCGCACACACAGACGTGTATAAAGCAAGCATACACAACAACTACAGATGAATAAAGAAGAAGCAAACCACAACACAGAGATTTATAGTGGTTTGGCAATGCCTACTCCACTTGACGATGATGAACCTTTCACTATGGAAATCTGAAGAACAATTACAAGAACCACACGGTATAGTCCCTTGTAGTTTTCTCTAATCTCACAACCCTTACAAGAACAAGTCTCAATGTTGTGTAACCTTACGACTAGAAGAAAACCCTTATGTCTCTCCACCTCTATGTCCGTGTCTCCATGTGTCTAAGACTCAAGAGACTATCACCTATTTATAACCTTCAATACTTGGATGTCAAGTAATAATCGATGTCCAAATCCTTGACGGTTTCCTAACTTCACAATTTCCTTATTCTAACCCAAGTCGGTTTACTTGGTTACCTAGAATAGGACTCTTGCAAGCTTCCTTGTATTAGTGAAAGACTTGCTCAACAAATATTACAGTCTCCAGCTTCTCAAACTTTGCTCAAAATCTCTTGGAAGAACCCAGCTGATATTCCATGCATTGAGAAAATAATTCCATACCGAGGGCAGGTTGAATTATTGTAGTCTTACCGCATGTAAGTTGTATGGGTTTGCTCTGTTGGAGTATGTTGCTGGTTAAACTACACGGTACGTACGATGGCTGGGATTAGTCCCACAATAAGCGGAGTTCTAAGTGGTGCTCGCTAATAAGTCATAGAATGTCCTTACAGAGGTCCAAGGTTTTTTAAGATAAAAGTACCCCACACTTATTGTCCATGGTGGTCCGTAAATCCTAACAGATCCTAACATGCCCTTTTTTTTTTTTTTTGAGAATGGACTGCATATATTAAAAGGAAACTCAACCAATACTGGAAGTCCCGACTGTGGCACAAGTTGCCTCAGTTGGTAACATATCCAGTTGATTGGTTGGAATTACAAATGGATGAAACTGACTTGATGGAGAATTAAAAGTAAAACTTGCAGAATTTAAATGCATGGAAAGTAAGTTAGGATCAAACAGGAAAGGATTCATTTGATCATTATGCTTTGCTGCACTGCAGCTATCCAGATCAAGAAAGGTTTTGATGAAGCTTGGAAAACCGTCTTTCCAGTGTTGGTGTAGAGAAGAGATTCTTGCTTCCTTAGCTAACTTGTCTGCCACCTGATTTGATCCTCTAGCCTTAAAAGTGAAACCCAAAAAATTTGTACAAGGAGCTAACAAATTTACTGCTTGTTTGATGATGCTTTGGTTTTGCCATTTGAGAAGACCGGCTTTTTCTTGAGCAAACTCAACTACCCTCTTGCAATCACCTTCAATCCAAAATTTTGTAAGCCGTAAATCTCTAGCCCATTTAGCAGCCTTTAGCAAGGCTAGAGCTTCAGCTTCTTCTGGGCTGGAAGCACAGAAGAACCCGGACTTTGCCTCCATTGCTGTTCCTGCAGCATTACGCAAAATTAGTCCAAAACCAGCTATTGAGTGCTTAGAAATCCAAGAGGCATCAAAATTTAATTTCAGTTGAAATTTTTCTGGTATAGACCAATCTGAAACCAAATATGTTAGAGAATTATGGACAGTAGAAATAACAGTAATTGGTGAATTTTTTGAGACATCAGTGTTCCAAAAAGCCAGATGTCTCTGAATGCTTAAGGAGAGCTGCAAACTAGTGAATTGTTTATCTTGAAAGATACGGTTACACCGTTCTTTCCAGATATGCCAGCATTTGGTGGCCGCCACTTCTATCCCCGTCATATCTCCTGTGCTATTGATCCAAGCATTATAAAAATCAATAAAAGAGGAAGAAGCATTGAGTTTATAGTTATTACCCGCCATTGGGGGTAAAAGCCAAATAGATTTTGCAAAGGTGCAGTCAAAAAATAAGTGTCTGATTGTTTCCTTCTCAGTTTTACAGAAGATGCAAGTTTTAGGAATATAGTGCATGTGCTTTCCTAACTTGTTTCTAATTGGCAATGCATTGTTTAAACATTTCCATAAAAAAATCTTAATACGAGGAGAGAGATTCAATTTCCAAAAATACTTCCAGAATAATGAAGTTTCCGGTTGGATCCTAACATGCCCTTGGTTTACAAGGTTTCATATTAAAGTGTGTAGTTTTTTTTTTAACATGAAAGGTTGGACCGAAGCCTACTACCTACAAGTTCAGATAGCTAGGCAAAGAAATAAAGAAAAATCCCTCACCCCAATGCAGACGAGTTTCGAACTCAGATCGCTGCTATCACCACCAAGCGACTTTACCACTGTACTACAGCATCTGGTTAAAGTGTGTAGAGATTCACATGGAGTGTTCACATCGCGAGAGCAAGTTGATTGATACATATATGCTACAGCTCAACAACTAGAATATATTAGTTTACTCATAGCTGATAAAAATTGATGTCACTTGACAAACAAAAGGAAATTCAAAACAAATACACGAAAATTAACAAAAGATCAACTAAAATAACCAAGCACAACATGCCTTCATTTAGCAAAGTAAAATACGGACGGATCACAATTTTTATCCCTGGCGTGCACCAACCGTAATCTCAGACAAAGATGTCTTACGGGCTGCATAGCGTATTCCGGCATTGTCAAACAAACTCCAGATATTCGGATCGAATCTTGCCTTTTCTTTACCGGTGGGAATCAAGTCTTCAACGTTCACAACCACTATCTGATACACGCGGTTTCTCAACATAGCTCGATAGAGATAGCTTACTAGGATAATGGTTGAATCATCTTCGCTTAAGGCCGGCATGCCTGGTACTGTTTTAACAATAGTCAAAGGCTTGCCAGTTCTTGAGAACTCTCGAACACGAAGATCTTTAAAGGGTACCCAGTTACTAGAAACTGCAAAGTTGCTCATCCATGGCTCTCTGTTGACTGATTGGCCTGCTACATCGCAACAACATTGTTTAAGTTTCGATCTCAAAGCGGCAACTTCTTTCTCGAGAACATGATTGCCCTTCTTCTCTTGCTTCAATTGTTCTTGTACATCTAACACTTCGCACTCCCACGCTTCAAGATCTTCGATTAGCTCCTTGTTCTTTTCATGGAGGCTGGCCATTTCATTTTCTACGGAGACGTCGAGTATTAATTAATTAAAACAATAATAGCAATACTTTTTCCCGGCCTCACAGCGAAAGTTGTACAAAGCTCGAATATTAGAGCTCGAGGCCCCACCACGGATTTTTAAACCAATCAGAATTTGGCGTTGTTGGGTCCACAGACGACCAACTCAGCAATCCAGCCACGCAAAGGGGTGTTTTAGAGAAATCCTGTTTTCTTTCTTAGAAAATCTTCCAGAGAAATCAGAAAAAACCTCTTCTCCCTTCTGTTTCTTCTCTCTAATTCTGCCTCTTTTTTCGATTACCGAACAATCTCACGTTTTACATACGATTGGTAGTTTTTGATTGCTTGATTGGACGTTGGGCTTTTGTGATTAGACATATGAATACTAGATTTTGTTATGGTCTAATTGTTTTTTGAATATTGGCTTATTGCAGATCGATTTTGGGCGAAAATAATTGATATCAAACTCGAATTTGAGACGGTAAACCCTAACCCTAACCCTTTACTTTTCTATTTCTTTGTTTCTCTAGATCAACTAACCCTGACTCTTTTGTTTTAATCTGTAAAACCCAAAAAAAAACAAAAAAAAACAAGGGCTATGTATTTTTTTTCCACAGAACAAGGGCTATGTATTTGAGCAAGATATAAAGGTAACTACATGAAATCCCTATATTTGTTCTATTTGTAGTCTGATTTTTTGATTTAGCTTTCTTTGAGACTTTCAGTATCCGATAGACTTCAGATAAATTTGTTTTCAAGCTGACACAGTACCTGGCCAGATAATTGTTTAGGTGATTTGATTTTGAAGCTCTCTCGAAATCATTATGTTATGGTTTGGTAAATTCTTAATTGGGATTATTAATTTTTATTTGGTTAAGCATGTAGTGCTGATTTGTTGGGTTAATCATGATACGGGTTCTGACCTACGTTTGTTTTTTTTTTTTTTTTTTTTTTTGTTTGTAGAATTTTGGCGGCGAGGCATAATCAGAAAAATGGACAACTAATTTCCATGCGTTAATCACTGCTCCTGTTTATGGCTTTATATATGTACATTAATTATTTGTTTGCATACCCGTTTAATGGGCACAATCAACAACATCAGTGCCATATTCTTGGTAGTTTTAGGCACAGTAGGTGATTACTTCGGATTGTAGTCTTCAGATTGATTTGAACAATGGTTGTGAGTCATTGTTGATTCTATTGATTTAGTTTAGGATAGATGGGGCGGATAAAATAGGAGGATGTTATACGAAAACATAGAATACTGATGAACTGGTGTAGTTAGTTCTATGTCTTCAAATAACAACCTCCTGTTTTCCCCTGTTGTTATTTGGGTGCGCTTGCGGAATTACTTGGATTTTACTTTCAGAAAAGATTGTTTGCCTTTGCAAAGCACAAAAAAATGCTGTGTTTGTTTACAATTGCTCTCTGTGTTTGTTTCATGGGATTTTCTGTTGTTCTGTGTAGTTTATGCAGTTTGGTATAGATCAAACCATGAAATCTCTCTGAAAACGACCTTTTTGTTAGAATTGTGTAATTTCTCTTTGTGTTTTTCCATCTAATAGGACTGTAGAGGTCGTACGAGAACTATAAGGTGATCTATCCTTAATAATTTTGTGTTTGTTGCTCTGATATTTGTTGACCATGATTTTTCCGTGTGCGGGTTTATGGCGAATGGGGGATGAAAACAATCACCCAAAGATAGTATGTTGCAATTCCTGGTTGAGGAATTTCGTATTGAGGCATAGCTTTAAAATGTTGTACTTCTATGTATCAATTACTGTTTATGAATCTTTTTGTTTTTGTTCTCTGTACAATGCTCAATTTGTACATTTTTTTTGTTGTGTACATGGTGATGAATATTAGCACTGTCAATAACTTAAGTGCGGAAAATAGATTAACCAAGGTTATCAAATAAATTGGATGGTTTATTGGGCTTATTCTATGAAACTTATTGTTAAAAATGGTTTTTCAGGTCTTTGAATAAGGGTCTGGCTCAAATTATAGAACTGGGTATGTTGCTGACATACTATCTTTGGGTGATTGTTTTGGAGAATAAAAGTGAGATAGTGCCGATTTGTTCCATCAGGTCTCGCTGATGCAGTGGTAAGCAAATTTATCAGTAGTATATGATTGGTGGTGAATCAATGTAGAAATTGTTGCATGTGTGATTTTGGAATTCAGAGCCTGCTACAAAGCCTTACCGACATAGCATGTATGCATGCCCATCTTGGTTTTCATTTTTTATTATTCAATCCATATAATAGGACATTTATCAATGGTATAGGGTTTCGAAGAGGCATTGTATATCTTACTAAGAATCTAGATTTCACTATGTAGTATGTTGATGATATGATGATTTTTTTTTACCATCTAGGAAATTAGGTAGAACACCAGAGGCTTAAAAAGATGGTTGCAGCTGTCACTCAGAATGAGAGTGATGACCCCCATGTTTTCATGTATCATGAATATAGGTGATGCAGGTAAGCATTTAAAGGGTTGTTTCTCTTAAAATATGACGACGTACAACCTTTACCAGCGCTTCTATTTTGAGCCTTACTGATATCTACTATGGTTAGATGGTACCGACTCTCTTTACATTTGCTTATATCTAATGTATAAATATACTACTGGGATCAAAATATTTGTGTGGAAGAACTGATTCATAAATAAAGACTTTCATGGAAAAATCCACTTCTCAAATGCAATCAGTTTTCAAGCTTTTCCTTTCTTCATTCATTTTTAAAAGAAGTTGAACATGTGAATATATGCTCCTCAAATTATAGGTCTTATGCATTGATTAGTTTATCATAGATTGAGGATATTGATCCTCAGTTTAGGCAGGCATGCATCTTATGACTTAATATTCCATTTTTCAGGTTTTAAGCTTTGCTAGCCTTCTTACGCAAGCATTAATTGGGTCGGAGTATGAAGTTGCTGCTAACTTAATAACATCTCGGCTTGCTTTCATCTTCAAGGATGGGTGAATGCAGTTAGTGGAGATTATTGACATTTGTTTTGTTTTTATTTTCAGATGGAAACTGAGTGTAACAGACTAACAGTGATGATCATTCAATACGCAAGCATAAGAAGCGGTGAGTGTAATTGAACGCATTGGTTTTGATTTTTTAGTCTGTTTTATATGTATGTTTTGGATTGTGTAAAAAGATTCTTACATCATGTTGGTTCATTAACTAATGTTCAGAACAGGATTTAGAATCGAAGTATTTTAGCCATAAAAAGTTAAATTAGATATATGGAGGCAATGGGAGTGACTAATTGACTGCATATTTTCACAACTGATAATGAATACAGAAGGAGCACAATAACATTACGGGTGTGGTTACCCACTTCGCGTCGCCGAGTCTTTGAATCTGAGAAAGACATTTTAAGCAACTATTACAAAAATTATGAAAAGAATACAAGTTTTGATGAATATTCTTTGTTATGTCACATGCCAAAGCAGAAATGTAAAATGGGGCAGAGTAGCAGGCCCTTGATTCAGGGAAAGGCATATCTGCAGGATCTGTCCAAGCTTGGTTGTGTTCCCAAATGTGTTTCCTCCTGCACCACCGAGAAGTGAGTAGTTCTATATATCTTTTATGAATTTCAGCCATTAGTTATCTCTCTGTTAAAAAATGTCTTTTTTGTATTTTTGCGAATGTGCAGAACAGAAACAGAAGCTTTCTGAAGTAGACCAACAAATCAAAAAGAGCCGAGGCAGTATAAACGCAAAAAAAAAAAGGCAAAAAAAGCAGTTAATTGTAATTAGAAAAAAACTCCCTTCTGATTATATGGTATATGAAATGGTAAGATTGGATCAAGCTTAGTACAAACCTTCTTTGAAGGAAGTTGCAGACACCATATTTTTCCCATATGATGGAAAGGTTTTCTACTATTCATGGTTTAGTGTTTTTCAGGTAATTAGATATTGGTTTGACAGTTTGACCAATATATTCACTACGGGTGCGATTGAATACTAAATAATTTTTTTTATCGGCTTATGCTGGGCAGCTTATGATTGAATGCTAATCACTTTTTTTTTTGTCTAGCTTCTGCTGGGCAGCTTTTGATTGAATACTAATCACTGTTTAATTGTGATTTTCTTTTGCAGGTGAGGTCTTTTTTTAACGCGATTCATCAAATATTAGATTTGGGGTTTTTTTCTATTGTGGTTTCTTTTAGGGTTAAATTGTTTTTTTCTAATTAAGTTAAATTGTTTTTCTGACTAAGCTATCGGTGAGATTGAATACTAATCAATCTCAATTTTGATTTTTTATTGCAGGTGAGACCTATTATGTATTACAGAAGCCAATGGAAAGCTTAATGCAACTGTATCTCTATCTCTGGTGTCTCTAAAATTTTGTTTTGCCTTTGTGATAACGAGAATGGTCGAGTATCCTACGTTAATGTTGGACAGTCAATGACAATATTGTGGGGTTAGCAAAACTGCCATAGTCTTTATTAACTTGATTGATATTGGAGATACCGAATCTTTGTGAGGAGATACCGATCCATTGATAGTATTGTTTCCTTAATAACACAGTAGGCAGATGCTTTCTGATTGTGTGCCCCGAATAAGTAATCTTTTCTTGCCATCCCTTTATTTCTTATGGATCAATTGCATGTTAGTGCTCATTAGATCCTTCTTACATTAACAAATGGTACTTGGTGTCTTAGCTCAAATGGAAGAGCACGTGGTTTTTAACCATGTAGGTGTGGGTTCGACCCCCGCAGACAGCATTGTAACTTGAGTAGGCTAAAACTGTACATGATTACAGTGACAATGATAATCATTAATGCAATATAAAAACTGCCAAGACTAACACCAACAATCCATTGTTGGTTGAGCAACTGGGCCTTGGTCAGATGCTCAGTTTTGGCTACGGTTTGTCAATTGGTTTAAAGAGATGGGTGACAGGCAAAGGTGGTGTAAGGGAGGTATTGTTAAACTCTGTCGATTTGCATGCTTTACAGACTCCGCTGACTGAACATAAATAATGAACTCCACTGACAGAACTCAAGACATTGTAACAGAAGAACATTGTGAACATATTCGATCTCCTTTTAAGTTTATGCAACAGAACTACTATTACTTCAAACCATACCTCATTCCATACTTCCACTTTTCACTTTTGACGGCAACATCAACTCTCTTCTTCTCCTCTCTTCTTCGAAATTTGCGGCACCTTCCGTTGATTGATTGTTTGAGTTATCAATCAATCTAATTAGGTATTTTTGGTGGAATTTCCACGCTGAAACACAGTTTCTCTGCCCTAAGTTTTAAATCAAATTGCATCCTGCGTTGCTTAATCAATTTTTGTTTTGCAGGGTCGGACATGTTTTGGCGTGCTAACATTGGTTTAATCTGATTTCGGGTATTGCCAACCATCTGTATCTCAGATTCCTTAGATATTGATATGGTAACCTCTCCCCAAAATAATTTTTGAAATTTTTACCACACTTCTTACAAGAGTCTGCCCTGATTCTATATATCTGCCCAGTTCTAAATTTGTTATTCTGTAGGATTGTCCATGTGTACAAGATTGGACCTATATGATCAGAGATCTCAATAGATTTTATCCCATCTATATAAATAGTTTCTTCTGTACATGGGTTCTCACAAAACTACTCAATTGAATGTCTTGAATTTTACTTTCAGTTGATTCCTGAGTTCATCAAATTGATGCGGGGAATTCATCGGCAATCACAATTGCACTTAATCCAAAAATATATCTTCAGGTATTGCTCTAATTCTACATTGGGCTCTTCTACATTTCATAATGTTTTCTTTAGATCATGTTAACTTTCAAGGCTATCTAACCATCGCCACAAAACTATTCGTTTAGTCCCCTGAAACGTATCATACGCGTACAAGACGAATCGTTAAGTTCTTAATGTTGGTAGGCATCTAAATGCATAAATAGTTTAATTTGTCGTATAATAATGTGGCTGGGTGAGAACCGCATTTTTCTGTCTCAGGTATGGCTCTTTGGTTGATTTAGTTGTTTGTTTGAAATGTATTGATGAAAGATTAGAACTGTTACTAGCTATTGATCGGACAAGCTTTATGGTTAAATGGGGGCAGTGGATTGATTTGGTTGTTACCGAGGTTTTGATCGATTTGTTGGGTTAGAACTGTTTTATAATTGATTGTGGTTGTGGGTTTTGTTTTTTGATACTAGGTTTGTGTTTGCTCATGTTTATTCAAGTGATTAAATCATCGAGACTCTCCTTGGTTTGGCAAAAATTAGGTTTTGTTGCAGGGGCATCTGTAATTTGGGGAGATAATTCGCATAGATTGACCTACCTATTAATTTTTCTTTTTTGAAGGGTGACCTACGTTTTCTGTCATTCTACTAACACTCATTTTGATTCACAAGTTCAAAAATGAAACAAACGTTAGTCATTCTTATCAGGGTTGATTCAGATTTGGGTTCTTCTTAAACTCACTCTTCGAATATGTATGTGTTATGTTGCTCTAATGATTCTTTTTGTTTCAACGTCCCTCCTTGATTTTTTTTTTCTCCTTCTCATGATTCTGATTTTTTTTGCTTTTTTTGGGTTATTATAAGTGAGTGATGATGTTTCTGTCCAGTTCATATAGGAGGAAGAGATAGTGTACCTTCTTACCCAGAAATGGCAAAAATGGAACATCCACCTCCATTCAAGCGTAAGCACTGCTTTTATTTGTAAGCACTAAACTCTTTTTATCTTTTCACTGTAAGCATACTAACCCATGTACCAATATTTTCTTCTTTTTTTCAATTTTTATATACATGATGCTTATATGGGGGCTAATTTGGAGCAACCCGTTAATCAAAATATCAAGTGTAACTTTCAATGGCAAAGGGTATATATCTCTTTTATATTCTTCGCAGGTACTATTCTTGCTCATTTGGAAGTGTGATTTCTGATGTTTTTGAGCACGTTGTAATCTTTGTCATCAAATCATTTAGTCAGTTCCGAGAAAGAAAGAAGCTTGGTTTTAAAGGATAATGTAATTCCGTTTTTGGATTGTTGAGGGTTTTTTCCTTCAATGCTGCTCGAGCACTTCCATACATTGCTGAGTTTAGGATTGTTGAAAGATATATAGGTATGGCAGCGACAACGTGGGTTTTACACACAAAATTTGATAATTTGACTAAATTATTTCTTATAACCTCTATCTTAGTTGGGGGGTTAACCTCTATCTTAGTTGGGGGGTTAAAAAAGGGAGAAGTGCATTGTAGGGATGCAACAAGAAAACTGAGAATGATAACAAGGATTAGGAAGACTTTACTTCCAAATTTTTGCAGTGTGGTATTGGTGGCCATTCAATTGGTCGTGTTACTTTTCTTGCGGGTTAAGAATCTATCTAGGATATTTCATGCCTAAGATAGAGTTCAACTTCTAAGTAAACTGTACACGAAAATAATGGAACTAGCGATGTTATTTAACACGGCTGTAACCTAGATCATCTATATCAGGGTTGCGAATACGAAGGTCAGAGTACTAATGGCATCCGATCAGGTTTGCGGTAGTTTTGCTTCTGGAGGAACAGTGCACATAACTGCTCGGGGAACTGCTTTGCGTTCTGATATGGAACAAGGTATTTTGAATGTCGGAAGAGTATTTTTTTTTTTGATTGCGTATGGTATGTGTGATTATTAGCACTGTTAAAGCTGTTCTTTGTCTGATCTAGCTGTTTTATAGTTTGTCTAATGTTCAACAAACAGTGCTGGCTGATGTTGGTGGACAAGGTACTTGGATTTCGATTCGTATATTGTGCTCTGAGTTGGATTGCTATTTTGTATGCCTACAAATTTTTTGTTTTAGTTGTTAATAGATGTTTTTGTGAAACTGCAGCTCAACCATCTAAGAGAAGCATGTCTTCGCAAGCATCTAATGGTAGAGGTCAAGGTTAGTTCTATTTGATTGCATCTAGGACGTGTTCATGTTTGTGAAAAGCATGCCTTCTGTAGCTTCCTATGATAGAGCAAGGCATAGTGTGCCTAAAGATTTTTTGTTTTAGTTGTTAATAGATGTTTTTGTGAAACTGCAGCTCAACTATCTGAGAGAAGCATGTCTTCGCAGGCATCTAATGGTAGAGTCTTGAAAAGGGAGGACTTCCAGGAGGGCAAAGTGTAGATCAAAGTGAAGAAACAAACCAAGTTACAAATACTACTGAGGAACATTGTAAGTGGTTCACCTACGCGATTATTAAGTTTATTAGATCTAGCCCTGATAATAGTTTGAAATAAGATAACCCATCAGGCGATATGATGTGTACGTCTATTTATGAATGAAACTTTTCTAATCTAATTTATTCTTTTACCAGGTGGAAAAGGAAGGAAGAGAGGAAGGCCAAGAAAGAATAAACCGGCTGCCAAAGATCTCAAAGATAGACAACCAACAAAAGAAGGTCAATCATCTGGGACTCCGGTTGAAGAACACCCTTTTGAGGAAAAAACGATGCCCCACGATCATGATATGAATAGTCAGTTTGACGAAACATCCACTAACACAGGTAATCAGATAGAGTATCTGATTTGGGTTAATATTTTTTCAAAAAGAATTATTTAAAACAGTTTTATAGAGGACTAACCTTGGTTCTTTTGGGGAAAAAAAGGTGGAGATGGGGGCAAGAAAACAACACCAAGAAAGAGAAAGGCGCCTGCAAAATATACAGAAGTTAAACAACCAACAAAGACAGCTGATACTGAAATTGCAGATAAACCATCTAAGAAGGCCAATCAGAAAAAGGTCACCAGTAAGCAACGGTGCAAAACTAAACGAGATGATTTTGTTTCTCCAGTGCATTCGAATGCCTTACCAGGTCTGCCGGCACTATCAGCTGAACAATATTCACGGCTTCTTGAAATCCTCAGTCCCAAGACTGTATACTCGCCCATGAAACCTCAACCCAAGAACTCCACTCCTGTGAAGAATGCAAGCAAACGTGTCCAGATACCCTTAGTTACAAAAAATGCTAAAGAGTTACACCCTATGAAGACCACTATGAAGACCACCAAAGCAAAGGATTCATTGAAGCAAACAAAAAGGGTTGTGCAGAAAATGCACCCAGCTACTAAGACAGGTAATATCTAAGCTTGGTGTATTTTTCATGTTTAGTATATAATTAACATCTAATGGTGCAGATCAAGGTTATTTTTAGGATTTGTAACATCTAAATTTTAATATTTTTTTTTCTTTTCCTAAAGCAAAGAGAATAGCTTTTCGGAAGGCACCAGAAGTAGTTTACACACCTATCAGCCAGCTGAGAGTAGACCATACTGCTGGGAGAAAGTTATCAAGGTACTGGTGCTGAAAGCATGGGTTCAGCCATATGGTTTTGAGATGCATTTAATGGATGAAAGGTATACAAATAAGTAATTTCTAACCACTTGCTTCGGTGAAATTGAAAAGGAAAGAAAAAAAATCTAACAAACTGGCTCTTCTGAAATAGGGGACCCAAATACATGCAAAGGTCGACAAAGAAGGCATAGATACATTCGTAGGAAAGAAAATTGTTGACGGGCGTGTGTACTCCATGGTTACGTTTACTGTGATACCACAGTCTGGAAATTACAGAATTGTATCCTACAAGCATGTCCTTCAACTAAGTCGTTTTTCAGAAGTAATTGAGATAGATCAAGATCCACGGACAATCCCAGACCAAAGGTTCAAATTTTTTGCACTAGAGAGGTTATGTGAAAGATCACAAGTGACCATATACTATACAGGTATCTAGCTATTTAAAGTTTTTTCGATTTTTTAATGCATAATAAAAATATGAAAACAATCTAAACAACTTAATTATGTACATAGATGTGATTGGAAGAATCAAGGAGCTGTCAAATGTTGCGAGGAGGACTACGACACATGATGGAAGGCCAACCACTATTCGTGAGATGACCATTGAGAACGAAAGGTAAGAATTACATTTGACAGCGAATATGAGACGTGGTTTAAATTGTGTCCTGGGAACGAACTAACTATTTAATAACATGGTTTCAGAGGTACCTCGGTAAAGGTAACCCTGTGGGGAGATCTGGCAGGCAAAATTAAAGATTCAGTGCTGAGAAACTCGGCAGACCACCCAGCAATTGCCATTATAACTGGAACATATGTGAGGCTTCACCAAAATGTATATAATCTATCCACTTCGAACGCTTCAAGAGTATTCATAAACATAAACAACCCTCAAGTCAGAAATTTCAGAAAATTGTAAGTATTGAGCCTTCCCAAGTTTCTAATATATCAAATTATGATAATTCATAACATCTGACATTATGTGCTACTCTGTGTCGAAAATCAAGGATAAGTGCAGATGACGCGGATATAAGTACAGTTCACATAGAAGGTGATGAGGAGCTGTATAAAGGCTTGAAGACATTGCGTGAGCTAAACAAGATGCTAACTGATCCAACAAAAAAGGTATACAGTCAGTGTCTTGATAAGCAACCTTGCATAGTTTTAAAAGTGCTAATCTCTGGCTATCCGGGCTTTCAATTTGAAAAAAAAAACTCAATTCTATTTTGTAACAGAATTCTCAAATAAACTGCGAGGCGAAAATTATTGGATTGGTTGAGGGACGGTCTTGGTACTACAACGCTTGCACGAGGTGTCATAAAAAGGTTGTTGAAAGCAGAAACAACTATAGTTGCAACACACCCACCTGCACAAGGGCATTGTATGAAGGGCATGAGCCATGGTAAAATTTCTTAACACACATTCAGTGTATGCTTAATGTCAACATATGCCAAAAATTGTATTTGTAGAGACAAGTTGGCCATGATGGGGATTGCATTAATTTTTGCAGGTATTCAATCAATGTGAGAGTGAAGGACAAGACAGGCAGAGATGTATTCACAATCATAGGTTACAATGCTGAGAGAATCATGAACTATACTGCCAAAGAACATGTTGATTAATTACCTTAAAAGATGTGAAAACGTAGTGCTATATCTACCATTACTTTTAGATAAGATTATTACAATGGATTTCATAAATCAATAGATATATACTCATACTCACCTGTTTGCATTACGTATGAATGAACCAGGAAGAGCTCTCAAACAATTTGATACAATCATTGGAGGGACATACATATTCAGGATTCTAATTGAAGAAAAAAATCAAAGGAAGCTATCGGATAATTACAAGGTCATGAGGGTTTCCAAAGTAAATCCTGACATGAAATCGACGCCCACCTATTCTTCCAGGGAAAGGGAATCCTCGCTCAAGAAGAAGATTCGACCAAAAGCTCCTGTTACACCACAAAAAACACCACCAACACCTAGGAAGAGAAAGCTTCGAAAGATGATTGTGTCGGATGATGAAGAAAAATACGGAGAGGAAAATGACATGGTTGAACATGAACTATACGATGATGACAATAATGTTGAGCCTGGCTCGATTGTATATTTATCTGATGACAACCATGACGACCAAGGAGAAGAGGAATGTGATTATAATTACGAGGATGATGTGGTCGAAGAGAGTGAAGAAAAACAATATAATGAAGGTGGTTCTGAAGATGATGAGGTTGAGAACTACCAAAACTATGAAGACGATGTTGAAGACTCTCAAAACGAATACATGGAAGAAGATGAAGAAGAAGAGGAAGAAGAAGAAGAAGAAGAAGAAGAAGAAGAAGAAGAAGAAGAAGAAGAGGATGAGTATAATTTAATAGACTAGGTCTAAACAATATATCCGGGCATTACTTACTATATTTTGATTATAACATTTTATGCACTGTGTTACCTTATCCATGATCAGTACAATTTGATATAACTTGGTATATGTTTTATTTTCTATTTTTTCTGTCGCTCTTGGGTTTCATTAATTGTTTCTTATGGTATTGTAATCCAGCCTATGAATCAAATATGCACCAGTTAGGTTTGAATCGTGTACCGATGACTTAGTTACGAAACTCATCAGGTACATATTAGTGAAGCCATCATTATAAAGTATCTTGGTAGACCATAAGCCATCAAAGATAAAAGGACGGGCGGATCCAAGATAACAGGGTCTAACTGGGCTATAGCACACAGGTTGTAAAGGAAACTAAAAGAAAAAAACACACATTAAATACAATAAGAGATCTTTGCCTAAGATTCACCCATAAATTCATTCAATACTGAATCCTATATTTTCAAATCTACAATCTATATGATTACCTGAACACAACAACTGCATCAAAAGTTAGTATCCGTGACTGCATCAAGGTTACTTTTAGTCAGGCAGTTTCTTCATCCTCTAGAATCGCATCATGTGCACCGTGACCGTTATCCCTATGTACTAAGTGGATACAGAAGAAGGCACACATTTCAAGATCTTAATCATCATAAACAGATTTTCCCTGAATGAATACTCCGCTGCAAAAGTATTTCTGGAAATTTGAAAATAAGCATATGTATGCTTCGTATGAGCAGAATTATATACCTTGAATAGGTGTTGCAGAATGACACTGCTGGATATTGATCATTGATTCTTCATGGAAGGACATATCTAAGAAGTGGATTTTTTCTGATCAAGGGATGTAAACCATGGTTTGGGAAAAATCACAGTTAACATCAATAAAAGGTTGGTTCATCAATTCATGATGGTTTTTGAAATTACAAGCATCATTATTATACACAATAGTCTAACACAATCATATTAACCATTTGTAGGTTGTGTGAAATATGCTTAAGAGGCTTAAAGGGGATGTATAGTGTGGTGAAAGACTGTTTGCTTCAGCACTATTTCAACGGTAACTTTCGTAATGCTTCTGTTCTGATTTAGTAGTCTCATTTTCATGCTTATCACATAAATGTTTCGTTACATCTTGATAAATTTAAATGCACATATCTCCAAATTCAAATCTTGGAAAGAGAACGATACACCCAAAACATGTATCGGCCTCGATAGTGAAGGCGGCCACCTTACCACCTTAAGGACTCGGGCCCGTGCGAACGCACGGGCTGCAACACTAGTTTCCTTGAAAGCAGCCCGATCAACTTTTTCAGTTTGCAATTCAACTTTAAGAGCGGCATTTTCTGCTTTTAAGTCAGAGAGTGTTTGTTCCTCGGTTCCCCGTCGATTATTGTTATCATCCTTCTCTCTTTTCAGCGCTTCTTCAAGGATTCTAATTGCGGTGTTCAACTCGACAACTTTCTCCTCTAGATTTTCTTTTGCTGCCTTTTCTGCATTCAGATCCTTCTTAAGAGCCATCTTCTCGTCATTTTCTCTTTGGAGGATGAAATTATAGGCTACCTCATCCCCTTGATTTCGAACCTTGACAAGGGAGTTCTTACGAACCTTCGCCGTTTTGATTTCTTCTTCCAGTCGATCCTGAACCTCGATAAGCGTGTTCTTCTCGTCCTTCTCCCTACTGACTTCTTCTTTCAATGGATCTCGATCTTTGATAAGAGCTATATTACTATCCTTTTCACTTTTGACTTCATCCTTAAGTGTGGAATTCTCTTTCTCAAGAGCTTGTTTCTCAGCCAATGCTTCTGCAGGAGAAGGAATACCAGGTAGACGATAGAACGGCGAATCCCATTCCATGTGTGACAATAAGGGGCTGACATAGTGGCATTTCGCAATGATCAACACTAAACCTTGACAGTTTACATACATAGTTGAGTTTGCATCCCTGCTAGTGTAAGCCAAGAAAGCGTCATAATCACTTCTTTTGTTATTGCCCAACGAGAGATGCTTGGAGAAATCTAAATCTACTTTTTCACGCACAAAGCTACCAATATCGAGCCTAGTCCTGGATGATAACACTTTACAGATTACAGAACAAACTCTCTGAGTTTCCATTAACGCACGCAAACCAACCTTACAGACAGTGAGTATCATTACAGTATTTATACTTAATGATTAAGCTAAGATAAGACTAAGTCAGTCACACGTGTAACACGCACAAGTGTTACAGACTGGCACACGAACTTCTCACACACTCAATACAGCCTGTCACACACACACTTCACACATGTTAGACAGGCTGGCTTATCCTACACCACGACTGTTGTTATCCTGCACTGCATCACTGTCAATATTCCCCCTCAAACGAATGGTGGCTGAAGCAGACACCTTGAGTTTGTCTCTGAGCTGCAAAAATCTTGGGCCATGAAGAGGCTTTGTAAAAATGTCAGGTATCTGCTCAAGTGTAGAGACAAAGAAAATATCAAGAGCTTTGGCCTGCACTAACTCCCTAATAAAATGATAGTCAATGTGTATATGCTTCATTTTGGAGTGCTGTACTGGATTTGAAGCCAAAGAGAGGGAGCTGATGTTGTCACAACCAAGTCTAGGAGCAGCAGGAATGCAGAAATGAAGATCCTTCAGAAGACTACATAACCAGACCATCTCTGCACCACTATGTGCTAGTGTCCTGTACTCAGCTTCAGTAGATGATCTAGCCACTGTTGTTTGTTTCTTAGAAGACCATGAAATTGGATTATGTCCCAGAAAAATGCAGTATCCACCAGTGGACCTTCTATCATCTACATTTCCAGCCCAGTCTGCATCAGAAAATCCAAGTAAGAAGCTCTTGCCTTTGGAGAAAGTAACACCATGAGAAAGAGTTCCTTTAATGTATCTCATTATCCTCTTAGCAGCCAACAGATGTGAAGTTCTTGGACTTTGCATAAACTGACAGACCACATTCACTGCATAGGAGATCTCTGGCCTAGTCCAGAAGAGCACCAACCAAACTTCTATATTCTGTTGGGTTTTCCAGAAGGTCACCATCAAGTTTGCTTAGCTTTGTAGAAGCTGCCATTGGTGTCAGACAAGGCTTACAACCTTCCATCTTATGTTTGCATAGCAGATCAACAGCATATTTGGTTTGACTTAGAAACATAGTGTCTTTCTTCCTGTGAATCTCAAGACCCAAGAAATAGTGAACATCACCCAAATCCTTAACTGGAAAATGTTTCTGAAGTTCAGCAATAATGTGTCTTACCAAATCAGATGAAGAACCAGTGATGATGATATCATCCACATAAATCAGCACATATGTAAGCTGGTTATCAGTCTTGAGCACAAAAAGAGAAGTATCTGCTAAAGAGTTCACAAAAGACAACTGTAAGAGCACATTTTTGAGTTTCTCATACCATGCTCTGGGTGCCTGCTTTAATCCATAAATGGATTTGTGTAATAGACAGACCCAATCTGGATGTTCTGGATCCACAAATCCTGGTGGTTGTTGCATATACACCACCTCTTTCAGATCTCCATGGATGAAAGCTTCGCTCACATCTAGCTGCCTAACACACCAATTGAACTGTACTGCAATGCATAATATGACTCTGATTGTTGTTGGTTTAGCCACTGGACTGAATGTCTCATCAAAGTCTTCTCCAATCCTTTGATGATACCCCTTAGCCACTAGTCTGGACTTCTTCCTTTCTTCTGTCCCATCAGCATGTTGCATGATTTTGAAGACCCATTTGCAACCAACTATATTCATGCCATCTTCTGGTGGAACCTTAGTCCAAGTTCCAGCATCCTCAAGAGCAACATGCTCTTTCACCATTGATGTTCTCCAAGCTGGTATTTTATTTGCTTGAGTGAAACAAGTTGGAACAGTGTTACCTGCAATACTCATCAAGGCTACAAACAGAGGATGTTTAGTAGTAGTATAGCTCTTTGGCCTAAAAATACCCATTTTACCTCTAGTTTTCATGCTATGATCATTCACTACTGAAGAAGGAATTGAAATTGAAGGTGAAGAATTGATAACTGATGGTTCAATGGAAACAGAAGAGGGTGCAAATGTGTCAGTAGAAGCTTTAGAAAAAGATACTTCATTAATGACAGAAGTAGTGGAGTTATTGACTGCAGACATCATAGTCTTATATGGATAAGAAGTTTCATGAAAGCTAACATGTCTGGATATATAAACCCTGCCAGTAAAAGGATCTAAACATCTGTATCCTTTATGATTTAGACTATACCCAATGAAAATACACTTTTTACTTCTAGGTTCAAGTTTGTTGTGAGTGTATGGTTGTAACCAAGGATAACATTCACAACCAAAAACCTTAAGCAAATTGTAGTATGGTTGCTTATGAAAAAGGACAGCAAATGGTGAAGTAAACTGCAAAGATCTATTAGGAAGTCTATTGATCAGAAAGTTTGCAGTATGCAAGGCATCAAGCCAGAATGAAGTTGGTAAACATGCTTGAAGCAATAAAGTTCTGGTGATATTGAGTAAATGTTTATGTTTAACTTCTGCAACTCCATTTTGCTCTGGAGTATGTGGACATGAAAGTTCATGAGTAATCCCTTTAGACTTAGTATAAAGTTGAATGACAGAGTTAACAAATTCACCTCCACCATCAGTTCTAATTGTCTTAACAGAAAGTGAAAGCAAATTTTCAATTTTAGCAATAAAAGCTATGAATTCAGACTTAAACTCAGCTTTATTATGTAAAGGAATAATCCAACAGTATTTGGAAAATTCATCTATGATATTGGCATAGTAAAGATAGCCAGAATTGGAAGATACATGACAAGGACCCCATAAGTCCATATGTAACAACTCCAGAGGTTGTTTGACTACAGATGAGGATAACTGAAAAGGTAATTTCTGGCTTTTACATGATTTGCATTCACTGCAGAAAATTGGTTTATTGGATACATTGGAAATCTTAAGCTGAGAGCATAACCTTTGTAGAGTCTGAAAAGATGGATGTCCACACCTCCTATGAAGAATATCAGCTTCAGTCAGAGTACTTGAAAGAGCAAAATGACCTGTTTTGAAGTTGATAGGATAAAGACCATTTCTATGTGGCCCTTGGAAAAGAATCTTCCCATTGGTTAGATCCTTCACAGAAAAACCAGTAGAATCAAGAGTCAAGGAACAATTATTGTCTGAAGTGAATTTGTGAACAGACAGTAAGTTATGAGAAGCCTTAGGAACTAGCAGAATGTTCTTAAGCCTAAAAGAATGATCATTAGCAGAAAATATAGAGTTTCCTAAATGAGTAATAGGCATACCTTCTCCATTAGCTGTCTGAATTACTTCACTTCCTTCATAAGCAATAGAGTCTTGAAGATTTGATGCCTCAGCTGTTACATGATTATTAGCTCCACTGTCAGCATACCATGGCTCATCATCAAAAATATCAGCAGCAGCTAGCATGGCATTTAAATTGGCTGGTGGAGTTCTCCCTTGATATGTAAAATTAAGTCTCTGAGAACAAGTAAGAGCTGTGTGGCCTGGTATGTCACAGATCTGACACTTTGGCTTGGACTCTGATTGTCCATATCCCCTGCCATTGCTGTTTCTATGAAATATATGTGGATTTGGATATCTATTACCTCCTCTTCCTCTGTTTGAACCTCTAGTAAAAGTATTATATGAGCTATTTGATGAAGAAGCACCATTATTGTTTCTGTAAGAGCCATAACCTCTGCCATATGCCAAGAAAGCTTTAGCCTCATTTTCAGCTTCTCCTTTTGCTTTGTTAATAGAAACCTCTTCACTTAGTAACAAGTTGTGCAGTTCTTGTGAAGTAGCAGGTGGTAGCCTCATCCAAAGAGCTGTAGCAAAAGATCCATACTCTGCAGATAAACCATTTAGAACATAAACAACCAGTTCATTGTCAGAGACTGGTGCTCCAGCAGCTGCAAGTTGATCCTGTAGTTTCTTTACTTCAACAAGAAAAGAAGAAACACTTCCTGTCATCTTTATAGCCTGCAATCTTGTACGAAGTTGAATTGAATGGTTTGAAGAGCTCTGTGCAAATCTATTCTCGATAGCTGTCCATAGACCATGAGATGTACCAGATCCAGTAACATATACAATAACTTGCTCAGAAATTGTGGATTGGATCCATAAGAGAACAGTTGAGTCTTCAACTACCCATGTAGTATAAGCAGGATTAACCGTATTATGAACTTCGCCATTTCTTGTGACTGCAACATATCTAGCAGGACAAACATTAGTTCCATCAACATAAGAGGTTACTTGAAAGCGAACAAAAAGAGGAATTATCTGAGCTTTCCAAGAAACATAGTTATCTTCACGAAGCTTCAGAGGTATCATGTTGGTGATTGTATTTAGAGGAAGATCAGCAATACTCCTGGGATTAGCCATAATCTTTTCAAGAAAATCAGTGACCAAAGAAATTGATTCAAGATTTCAAATAAGAAGAAATTGATCAAAAATAGATCTAGAAAAACAGTGTAAAACACAAATTAAGCTTCAAGAACAGATTAAGAAGCTTAAAAGAACTATAAATCTTGGAAAAACAAGATTGAATTTCAGAATCGTACTAAAAAGTAGATCTGAATTGATGAAAATGGAAAGGAATACTCAGAGTGAAAGAATCAGAGTGAAAAGAGAAGCAAGAAATCCCTAAGGATCGAACACAAATGTGTATATCAGGTCTGATACCATGATAACACTTTACAGATTACAGAACAAACTCTCTGAGTTTCCATTAACGCACGCAAACCAACCTTACAGACAGTGAGTATCATTACAATATTTATACTTAATGATTAAGCTAAGATAAGACTAAGTCAGTCACACGTGTAACACGCACAAGTGTTACAGACTGGCACACGAACTTCTCACACACTCAATACAGCCTGTCACACACACACTTCACACATGTTAGACAGGCTGGCTTATCCTACACCACGACTGTTGTTATCCTGCACTGCATCACTGTCAATACTGGATACTGTCGTGGCCGAGCCACAACTTGTTTTAGCTATAAACAATTGAGGATCTTTATACCACGACATAGTTACTCACTGGAGAAGAAACCTGGGAATTGCAAAGAAATTAAGAGATTCTATTTTGTAGTTTATGATCCGTATGTATTATTTTGTGAGAAAGAGATGAAGGGTTAACTAGAAAAGTTCTTGGTTCTTGCAATGAATCGAAAGAAAAGAGAGCGACTTTTCTTATGGTTATGGTCTCAATAACAAAATCAAAGATATCTAATATGTAGATCTAAAAATTCAAGCATACCGTCCCCATCTCAACTCCACTAAAACATAGTTTATATTTACATTTGAATCATGACCAACTTTTTTGTTTTTATTCAAAGAAGGTCGCTTGACCCCCGGTCTTGGACAAGAAGACAATAACATTTTAATTTATCCAGGAAACAGCTGAGGTATGGGACATGGGGGTGGTGGCCGCCAAAATCGACTTTATGGCAATGAGGAGGACTTCCAGTGGAGAGGGTAAAGTGGACAAATTTGTTGGTTCCTCCCCCACTGTGGAGAGCTCGTCCGTTGCACGGACACGCCTAATTTACTGTCGTGTCCGCATCAAATTTGCGTCGATTCTTGGACGTGCGAGTCTCTGCATCAGACACATCACTGACATCGCATGTATATATCATACATGCATAATTTAATATGAATGTGTGTTAATAATTCCAGAATTTTCAATACAAAATTTATTATACCCATATGTATGCTCATTCATTTACTGTATTTAAATTTATCAACAATTCAGTAATGTTATTGAGACATCAAATTCATAATATCTATATTTTAGTATGAAATATCATTGATTTCATAACGTGTCCGCGTCCTATTGATTTTGACAACTTGCCGCGTCCGTGTCAGTGCAACCCAGGAGCTCGAATGCTCAAACAGTAACAGAATGGAAAGTGCTCTGATTTGAGCATTTGCTCATTGGGGTTAAGATTGAGGACCCTATTTTTTATTTTTTTTATATGAAAAAAAAATCATTAATTAATAGAGATGAAACATTACACTACAGAGTCTGTAAGTAGTTGAGCTCTGATACAGTTGGGAGGATCAAGAGACCGCTCATTAGAAAATTTCTCTGTTCTACTGATTTTACTAAGAATATCAGCAGTTTTATTTTGTTCTTCTGGAATGTAATAGCATTTCCAGTTCCTAAAAGGCTTAAAAGATTTAATAATAGCTCTAATAAAATGGTGAATTTCCCAAGTGACACCGAATTGACCCTTTGTGATAGCTTCAATAATTGATTTTGAGTCCGACTCAAAGTTAACTTGCTCCAGCTTCAAACTTGTAGCCCATTTAACAGCTTCCCATAAAGCCAATCCCTCCACTTGCTATGAGTTCACTGTTGCATTGATGTGGATGCATTCAGCTCCTTTGCAATCCCCTGCACAATACCTAAGTATTAGACCAATGCCACCATTTTTATTATAATATAAACCGGCCGGTTTTGAAACCGAACTGCCACTTATCATCTAAGGTATGTGTATTAGAAATAGGAACCGAGGTATGGTCGGCCAAAGATATAGGTTTTGGCTAAAAACCTAACCGAACCGACCGTGTACATCCCTAGTTACCAATATGGCTACCAAGAATCTCTAGGTAGTTAGGAAACACCTTTCATATACTAGACAAGACATAAGATAGGGAATACACGCATTAGGTTCCCTCCAAGTACCCAAAACCCATTCGTAAAATAAGTCTTCAATATACAACAAACACAAAGATCAAAATAACCAACTAAGAAATACTCAGTTGATCAGACCATTTACTCTCATATTCAAGGTCACCTCCAATTGACCGTACGATTGACTCTCATGTTACTTTTATTCTTTTGTTAAAAATACTAGTCGGTAAACCGTGCTACGCACCGGGAAAGGTGAGTGTTGGGAAAAAAGTTGTAATTCGATAACTTATGTATGGCTTCAGACAATAGGTTTTTTTTTTTTTTTTTTTTTTTTTTTTTTTTTTTTTTTTGCAGAAATGAGAGAATATCTTACACTTTATGTATGTAGTTTGGTCTTTCGCTTATTGGTTCTTAGAAAAGATAATTAAAAAACCACCGCAGATATCATTGTAGTACAGTGGTAAAATCGTTGGAGGATGACACAGGTAACCTGAGTTCGAAACTCGTGCATAAGAGTGGTGGGATTTTTACTTATATCTTTGCCTACCTACTTGGGGCTAATCTTTTTAAGGATCTGCCTTACCTTAAAAAAAAAAAAAAAAAAAATGGGGCTTGTAGGTGGGCTTAGGTCCAATTACCCATGCGGCCCGGCCCTATACTTAAGTACAAGGTTCGATAGCCTGCAGCAAGTTGAATATAAGTTTTTCTTTATTCTTCAACTCGGACAACTTTCAGAAATGTCGATAACCACGAACGAGTTCCCACAAGATACCGATGACAGCGATTCAGAGATTAACTTAGACGATAATCCAGATTACTACCAACCAATCTCATCTGACGACGATTCTGATCCAAACCCATCTTTCCAAATTCCCTCTAATGATCAAACTGAACCTGAAATCGATGAAGAAGAGGAGGTGATCGAAGAAGAAGAAGAAGCTGCAAATTCAGAAATCTCAAGAGCTTTTAGAGAAGATGAGAATCGTCGTAAAGCCCCATTGACTCCCGAGAACTCGAATCGGATCATGGATGCAATGCGTGGGATTTCATTGCAAGGGTTTGTTCCTGATTGGAGTAATCAAGTTCCTGATTCTCATTGGATTGATCAGCTCAGGAATCTAAGATTACAAACAACAACAACCCTTTTCTGAATCGGCTACTACTGGAGCTGGAGAGAAGAGCTGGAATTGGAATCCCACGGGTTCACCGCCTAATAAAGTAGAGAGGGGGTGGGGGGGCCCACCAACCCGCCACCCAGAAAAGCAAGGGGTTGGGCTTTAGGGTTAGTGGGGCCCAGTTTTTTTTTGTGAGAGGCGGTGAACCCGCGGGATTCCAACCCGCGGGGAGTTTATCATTTTTGCTTAATGGATGTCTTTTATGTAATTATTGCTAGTAGTACTGATTTATTGTGCAATTACCATTATTGGGGCATTGTTAAAATTTGCACTAGAGGTTCAAGGTGAGATCTTTGTTAAGTTACCTGTGAATGAAATGTGAATGTGTATGCAAGTTTTGGTGTAGTTTAGATAAGAATTGCGCTGATTTCAATTGTTGAAGTAATTGGCGTGGGATCATTTGAGCCTTGAGGTCTAATAACAGTAATTGAGTCCTTTAGTCCATTGCAATCTAGTGATGAGTCTAGAATACTGTAAAATACAATGAATTGGAAGAACGTGTTCAGGTAAATGTATCAGATACTTTTGGACGAAACCTGGAATGTAAAGAAATTGTTAGTCTAATCAAATGAGGTTATCGATAGAGCATCTCCATGTGGAAGAGCATGCTGTCCATTTAATACTTCAAAATAGAATGAGTTGGTAGAAAATGCTAAGGTACATGACAGCTTCTGTATTATTTGGTCAGCTAATGTGATCCATATAGCATCTCTAAGTTTTGTATGCTCTTATATAACTAAGACTAGCAAGTAGCAACTTTCCTTGATTAGGAATATATTGAGTTTCTATGGCTTCGCGAAGCCTCTTCGAAATGAAAGGAAATCTTCCAGCTCGGCAACTTCTCTATATTAATCTTTGTTTTTTTCAATGTTGCATGTTAGTCTCTGAGAACTGCAATCTGATACCTGGTAAAGTTGGAGATTCTTCAGGGTACAAATAGGGTTGACATCATAATATGTTTTACAATGTTCATTCTGAGCCCCCAAGTTTTCATCAGCAATGTAATATGCATCAATTACTCTTTGGAGGTTGCCTATTGTCTGGTTTCGTTTTGGAACTTCTAGAGAGAGCAAGTAAAAGTGGGTTTGAGTGGGACATAAAGGTACCATTTTTATTCTTAATGAACATATTATTATGCAAATTCTTCATGTAATTACTAGTTGTACAGATTTATTGTCCAATTACCATTATTGGGGTATTGTTAAAACTTGCGTTAGAGATTCAAGGTGAGATGTTTGCTAAGTTACCTGTGAAATCAGTCTTGTATGCAAGTTTTGGTGTAGTCTGTTTCGTAAGCCTAGTTTTGTTAAGAATTGCGCTGATTTTAGACTTTTTAGTAGTTGAGGCAACAGGCATTTGAGGTCTAATAACAGTACTTGAGTACTTTTGTCCATTTCAATCTTGTGATGAGTCTAGAATACTGTAAAATAGAATGAGTATTAGTCTTATGAGTTATGGACAGAGAAGCTTCTCTTTAGCTAAGCAACTTGTCTCCCTTATTCAATAGCGCTCTCTCAATGTTGGATTCTACTCTACCCCTCCCTGCGAATCGCAGTTTCATACTTCGGTACTGTTTTGTGATTCTTTACAGCACCAATCGACTTGAGCATAGCAATAGGATTTGCACTGTTAATTCTGAACACCTAAGCTCTCATTTGCATGATATTTGCATCATTTACTGTTACTTTAAAGGTTACTGATTTTTTAGTTTTGTTTTCAATTTGGATGGATTTGCATCTTTGAGGTCTCATTGTTCTTTTCGTTTTCATGTGTACTCGTCTGGGTAGGATCATACTAGTTAGGCTCTTAGTTGGAGATGTGGGTATGAACGTTATTAGTGCGTATGCCCCACAAGTAGGTCTTAGTGAGGACGCTAAACGACAATTTTGGGAGCATTTAGATAGAAATTTTCATTGAAGGAGACTTCAACGGTCACGTTGACACAAGCAGAGAGGGGTTTTGGAGGGTGCATGGCGGGTTTGGATACGGCGAGAGGAACCAAGAAGGTGAAGAGATTTTGAGTTTTGCGACAGCCTATGACCTTATGATTACCAACACCAACACGTTCTTTAGGAAAAGACAATCCCATTTAGTTACCTATAATAGTGGCCAACACTCGAGCCAAATAGATTTTATTCTTACTAGAAGAGAGGATAGACGCGAGTGGGTAAACTGCAAGGTTATCCCGGGAGAATGTGTTGTCTCACAACACCAACTCCTGGTCTCCAATTTTCGTCTACGGATACGTATTCGACAAGACAAAGGTGCCAATATTACAAGGAGGAAGTGGTGGAAGCTCATAGAAGATGCATCGAGGAGAGAGTTCACAGAGAAAGTCTTGGCAAGAAGAATAGGGAATATAAACAAGGAGGGAAATAACATGTGGGACGAGATGGCAACTCGCATTCAGAACGTGGCTGCGGAGGTGTTTGGAGTGACTAGAAGAAATGGAGGCGAACCAAAAGAGACGTGGTGGCGGAGCGAGGATGTGCAAAAGGCAATCAAAGAGAAGAAAGAGTGCTACAAAGGCTTGCACCATAACAGAAGTTAGGAGAACATACAAAAGTACAAAGCGGCAAAAAAGAACGCAAGGTGAGCGGTGTGCGAAGCAAGAGGTCGGGCATATGAAGATTTGTACCAGAAGCTAAGCACAAAGGAGGTTGAAAAAAACATTTACAAGATAGCTAAACTTCGTGAGAGAAAGACGAGAGACCTCATCCAAGATAATTGCATTAAAGACGAGGACAACCGAATTTTAGTGAAGTATGCCGAGATAAAGAGTAGACGGAGAGAATACTTCAACAAGCTTTTCAATGGAGAAGATAATAGCACCTCATAGAGCTAGATGACTCTTTTGATGACACCAACAACGGATTCGTTCAGAGAAATCCAAAAATCGGAAGTGAAGGAGGCGTTAAAAAGGATGAAGGTAGAAAAGGCGATAAGGCCAGATAACATCCCCATTGAGGTGTGGAGATGCCTAGGAGATGTAGATATAGCTTGGTTGACTATGTTGTTCAACAACATCTTTCGATCAAACAAGATGCCAGACGAGTGGAGGAGAAGCACATTGGTACCAATTTTCAAGAATAAAGGAGATATTCAAAATTGTACCAATTAAAGAGGCATTAAACTTATGAGTCACGCAATGAAGCTTTGGGAGAGGGTTATCAAACATCGCCTAAGGAGGAAGACAAGCGTTACGCATAACCAATTTGGTTTTATGCCTGGAAGGTCAACCACATAAGCGATCTTTTTAGTAAGACAACTTATAGAGAGATATCGGGAGCAGTAGAAAGACCTACTACATATGGTGTTTATTGATTTGGAGAAAGCATATGACAAGATATCGGGGAACGTGATGTGGTGGACCCTTGAGAAGAAGAAAGTCCCCACGAAGTATGTTACCCTCATCAAAGGATGTGTACGATGGCGCTGTGACTAGGGTTCAAGCTTGCAAAAGCGAAACTAGTGACTTCCCTCTTAAGATAGGACTATATCAAGGGTCGACATCCTTGCATTTTCACGTTGGTGATGGATGAAGTTACAAGGAATATTCAAGGTGAAATCCTTTGGTGCATGCTCTTTGCTGACAATGTGGTGTTAATTGATGCGAGTAGCGTAGGAGTAGATAGGCAACTAGAGTTGTGGACTCTAGATGCGAAAGACTTTAGACTTAGTGTATATGAGATGCGATTTTAGTGACTAGGCCAGAGGATGGGGAGGTCACTTTGGACGGGCAAGTAGTGCCCATGAAGGACAATTTTCGATATATAGGGTCTATATTGCAGAGTGATGGTGAGATCATGTTCGTCATAGAATCCAAGCGGGATAGGTGAAATGGCGACAAGCATCTGGAATATTATGCAACAAAAAAGTCCCACATAAGCTCAAAGGCAAATTTTATAGGACGGCGATGAGGCCTGCGATATTGTAGGTTCAGAATGTTGGGCTACGAAATGACATCATGTTCAGCAGAGATGCGTATGCTGCGATGGAGTTTCGGACACAGAAGACGGGACCGAATTAGGAACAACGACATACGTGAGAGACTTGGAGTAGTGCCAATTGAGGAGAAGCTTACATATTGAGCGTAGACCTCCAGAGGCACCAATGCGCGCTTGAGTTTTATGCGGTGGAGTAATCACTAGGATAGGCAGAGGTCGACCAAAATTTGCATGGGAAGAAGCAGCGAAAGGAGATTTGAGGGCATGGAGGATATTCAAGGAACTGACCTTGGACATGAATGCGTGGAAATCTGCAATCCACGTACCAGAACCATAATTTTGATGATTTGGGTTTCATTTCTAGTGTACCCCAACTTGTTTGGGACTAAAGGCTTGTTGTTGTTGTTGTTGTTGTTGTTGCTGCTGCTGCTGTGTACGTAACCCCTCATGTTGCATAAATTCCACTTGTTTAACCCAAACCCCTACAAATTATTGTTGCGCTAAAACCCGCGGAAGCGTTTAACCAACAGCTACAAAGATAATCTTAATATGCCAAGAACACAAACGCACACAATCAAGAAGACAAGAATTTAACGAGGTTGAATCCTCGGGAAGGAATAAGTGATCTTATATATTATCGTACAGAGAGAATATATAAAACCCAAGAGAGAAGAAGAGCTTCTGGTATATCTCATAGGTGCTCCCAAGGGCTCTATTTATATAGGTTACATACTTACCCTACAAGTAAAGGGTTTCCTAATACTTGTCTACAAAGAACATTCTAGACATAATAGAATTTCCTAGTTTAGGCGTAAGTAAACATCCTAGAATTATCTAATGTTTCCACCAACTAAGTTTGATTTCCAAACTTAAGTCCACCGACCCATATCCTACAATTCTCCACCTCGGATCATGCATTCATGCATGAGACGATCAATAGCTAAAAAACACCTCCGTCTTCCAACGTCGATTGCATCACATGGCTAACCACTGACTGCCTACGTATCCTTCTGTAAGGAATCAAACCGACCGTAGTTCACTTATGAGGCCTTGCTAGAAGGCCTCCACCAGGCTCCTAAGAACCTTTACCCCACAAGGGTCTCACCAAACAGGAAGAACATGGACCAAGTTCGAGCAGTGTCGAAACTTGACTCCAGATACAACTTTAGTCAACATATCAGCTGGGTTGTCCTTGGTATCGATCTTCAAAAGTATAATGTCTTCTTCTTCAAGAATGTCTCTTACAAAGTGAAACCGAACATCTATATGTTTGATCCTTGCATTCTGCACTTGGTTCTTAGCCCAAAATATGGCGCTAATACTATCACAATGCACAGGAAGTTGTTCCTGCCATACACCCAAGTCATCAAGCAATCCTTGTAACCATATAGCTTCCCTAAATGCCTCTGTCACTGCCATATACTCTGCCTCCGTAGTTGAGAGAGCCACAGTAGACTGCAATATTGATCTCCAACTTATTGGTGCTCCTGACAAAGTAAACACATACCCTGTAGTCGAACGTCTCTTGTCCATATCACCAGCAAAGTCAGAATCCACATAACCAACACACAACTGATTGTTACTGTCTTCCTTTACAAACTCCAAGCCAACATCAATTGTACCGTAAAGATACCTCAAAATCCATTTCACAGCTTGCCAATGTCCTTTACCAGGATTATGCATATAACGGCTGACCATACTTACTGCATGTGAAATGTCAGGCCTCGTGCACACCATCGCATACATCAAGCTACCAACAGCATTAGCATATGGGACTTGGGCCATACACTCACGCTCTTCTTTGGTACTGGGAGACATTTGAGCATTCAACTTAAAATGAGCAGCAAGGGGAGTACTTACAGGTTTAGTTCCTTCGCAGACACCAAATTTCTGTAACACTTTCTTCAAATATGCCCTCTGAGACAAACAAACTCTACCCTTCTCTCTGTCACTTTGAATCTCCATTCCAAGAATCTTCTTAGCTTCTCCCAAATCTTTCATCTCAAACTCAGACGACAATTTTCTTTTCAAATTATCAATCTCTTTCTTGTTATTCGATGCTATCAACATGTCATCGACATACAAGAGCAAATATATGAAAGATCCATCTTGTAGCTTCTTAAAGTACACACAGTGGTCATAGTGACTTCTTGAGTATGTTTGGCCAATCATAAACTGGTCAAATCGCTTGTACCATTGTCGAGGAGACTGCTTCAGCCCGTACAACGACTTCTTCAGTTTACATACTCAATCTTCTTTACCAGCAACCTCAAATCCTCTCGGCTGAGACATATATATCTCCTCTTCTAGATCACCATGTAAGAACGTCGTCTTCACATCTAGCTGAACTAGGTCTAAATCATATTGTGCTACCAAGGCCAACAAAATACGAATTGACGAGTGTTTCACAACTGGAGAGAACACTTCGTTGTAATCAATTCCTTCTCTCTGGGCATAACCTTTCGCAACTAACCTTGCCTTGTAGCGTACTTGATTCACCAGGGATCCTTCTTTCTTTGCATACACCCACTTGCACCCAATGGCCTTCTTACCGTTCGGAAGTTTCATAAGAATCCATGTGCCATTCTTGTCAAGAGACTCCATCTCCTCTTTCATTCCACCTTGCCATTCTTCTCGCTCTACACTTTGTATAGCTTCTACATAAGTGGTTGGAGTACCATCTTCAACAACTGGTAATGCATAAGTTACATAATCATCTAACCTTACAGGTCTTCTAGTTTTTCTTTTTGGTTTGCTGGGTGTTACAGTCTTCGTAACTGTAACTTCTGCATCATCTACTGCTTCGTGTTCCTCTTCACTAACAGCGTCACTATCATTTGGAACATCAGTAGTTTCTTCTCTTGTAGATTCCTCATCTTCAGAAGTAGACTCAATAGATACAGACTTAGCTGGACTTGGTGGAACTGCATCAAACTCCACCTGCTGCAAAGGTTCACTAGTACTGGTGCTTCTGTCCTCCACCTGCCGAGAACCCCAAGACTTCACCATACACATCTCATCGAATGTAACATCTCTACTCATGATCATCTTCTTCTCAACTGGATTCCAAATTTTGAATCCCTTCACTCCACTTTTCATACCCATAAAAATCCCTTTAACAGCACGACTATCAAGCTTGTTTTCACTAACATGATACCATGCAGGGCAACCAAAGATATGAACTGAGTCATAATCATAAGCTGGCTTACCAGACCACTTCTCCATAGGAGTTTTACCTTCTAATGCAGCTGATGGCAACCTATTAATGAGGAAGCACGCATATGTAACTGCCTCAGCCCAGAACACTTTACCTAATCCAGCATTAGATAACATACATCGTACCTTCTCCAGTAGTGTACGATTCATGCGTTCTGCAACCCCATTTTGTTGCGGTGTCTTCCTAACTGTGAAGTGCCTCTTTATCCCCTCATCCTGACATACTTGCAAGAATGGATCACTCTTGTACTCACCACCATTGTCCGAACGTAGTACCTTGATCTTTCTGCCAGTTTGGGTCTCAGTTGCCTTCTTCCACTTCACAAAGACTTCTAGGACATCACTCTTATGCCTCATGGTGTACACCCATACGCGCCTAGAATAGTCATCAATGAACGACACAAACCAATGCTTCCCTCCCAATGATGCATTCTTGGAGGGACCCCAGACATCTGTATGAACATAGTCAAGAACTCCACCAGTCTTGTGGATTGCGGTGCCAAAGCTTGTTCTTGTTTTCTTGCCTTTAACACAATGTTCACAGAAGTCTAATTTGCAGGCTATAGCACCCTTTAACAGATTCTGCTGAATCAATGCATGTAACGACTTCTCACCAGGATGTGCAAGTCGCATATGCCATAACTTCGTGGTCTCTTTTGCTGCACTCTCAATGTGCTCAGAAACTGACACATCTCCAGTTATTGCACTACCCATTAAGTAATACAAATTGTGATGCCGTGTGCCCTTCATGATTACCAAAGAACCAGAGATTACCTTTAGAACACCGTTCTCCGCTACTAGCTTGTGGCCTTTTTCTTCTAAAGTTCCGAGTGAAATCAGATTCTTCTTTACATCAGGTACGCACCTGACTTCCTTCAACTCTCTAACCATACCATCATGCATCCTGATTCGAACATTCCCTATCCCAACTACCTTACAGGTATTGTTATTTCCCATTCGTACTTCTCCATCAAACTTCTCAAAGCTCGAGAACCAGTCACGATGTGGGCAAATATGATATGTAGCTCCAGAATCAAGTACCCATGTGCCTTCAGTAACGACACAAGCTGATGGTGTCACAGTTAATGAGAAATCAGAACCATCATCTGATTCTTCACTTGCCTTCGCAATGTTCACCTCGGTTTTCTTGTTATCTCTTTCATGCTCCTTGCGCTTGGTACAATCTTTTGCCCAATGACCCATGTCATGGCACCATGCACACTCATCCTTATGCAGTCGCGTTCTAGACATAGAACGTCCTGTTCTCTTACCACGATAACCAGATTTCTTCTTCTTGTCTGTAGAACGACCTCTTGCATAAAGCACGTCATTGTCTGCTTCATATGCAATGTCTTCTCTATTCATCTTCCTAAATTCTTCGCTACGAAGTGCTGTAGTGACATCTTCATATGTCAACTTCGCCTTGCCGTGCATTAAAGCTTTAATCACGGGTTCATACTTATCAGGAAGAGAATTCACCAGACACAAAGCTTGTTCCTCGTCGTTTATGACTTCATCATAATTCACCAGATCAGTAAGCAGTTTATTAAACGAATCTAGATGCTCCGTCAGTGTTGCACCCTTCTTCATATTATAGCGATACAAACTTCTCTTAAGATGTATCCTATTAGCCACGTTCTTCACCAAGTATTCTTTCTCTAGCTTTTCCCAGAGATCCTTAGCTGAAGTCTCGTGCTGATAGTTAACTCTTACTGCCGTCGCCAAACAACCTCTTATCGAACCAAGACATAATTTATTCAACTTGTTCCATTGCTTGTCAGTCATCTCCTTTGGCCGACCTTCTAGAGCCTCGTCTAGGTCAAGTTGAACAAGTGCATCCATCACGTATGTTCTCCATAAACCAAAGTTATTGGTTCCCGTAAACTTATCAACCTTGAGTTGTGCCCTATGAGTATGTAGTATTTCTTCCTTAGTTTCATTATCCTTTGTAGTCTCTGAATCAGGCTTCTTCGTGTTTTCATCCTCTGAATCACCCATGACTCACAAAAGCGATAAAAACTAAACTTTGAGATTAATAATAACTCAAACCTTCAGAAAATACCTTCACTTGCAATACCAAGAATTACCCCTAGCTCCAAGATCTGACACCCTTGCTCTGATGCCAATTGTTGCGCTAAAACCCGCGGAAGCGTTTAACCAACAGCTACAAAGATAATCTTAATATGCCAAGAACACAAACGCACACAATCAAGAAGACAAGAATTTAACGAGGTTGAATCCTCGGGAAGTAATAAGTGATCTTATATATTATCGTACAGAGAGAATATATAAAACCCAAGAGAGAAGAAGAGCTTCTGGTATATCTCATAGGTGCTCCCAAGGGCTCTATTTATATAGGTTACATACTTACCCTACAAGTAAAGGGTTTCCTAATACTTGTCTACAAAGAACATTCTAGACATAATAGAATTTCCTAGTTTAGGCGTAAGTAAACATCCTAGAATTATCTAGATGTTTCCACCAACTAAGTTTGATTTCCAAACTTAAGTCCACCGACCCATATCCTACAATTATAAGAACTGTAGTCAGTCTGATTTTATATATGATAGACAGTTTAGCCATAGGCATTTGATACAGGTAGAAAAGCCTTACTTTCAATCAAATCATGCTATGAAATCATTTGCAATTAGATGGAACTATATTGTTGTGAAATACCTCATTTTGCAAACACTTCCTTGTGGGTTCACCATATTCTTGTTTGGTTAACTGGATGCCATCTGAGAAGTGTCTAAAATCATCAGAATATTGGAAAATATGCACTCAGTATAGTGAAGACAGAACAAGATCACTGTAAGTTTAGACTGAACAGTGACAAAATGTGTTTGAACAATGCTCCGTAAAGCAGTTATATTGAATGAAAAAACTTTACAGTATTTGTAGATCTTCTAGCAAGCATTTGTTTTGGATTGTGATCAGAGTTCTGAACAGTTACCTTTTTCTTTTGGCTTAATTAAGAACGGAAAACTCAATTGCCAGAACCTCTGGAGCTCACTATTCAGATACGTTTGACAGTGCAATTGTCAGATTGTGTTGCCCTGTATATGTCAAGTAGTTGGATATATCCACAAATGAATTTAGATTCAATAGATTACACATCAATAGGTACTGTAAATGGCAATAGAACATGCTAAGCTAAGCTGATAATTGGTCTTGAATGGCTTGCTAATATCCTGTCTTGTCTTGTTGAATTCCCATAAGCATCTCTGTAGACAGCAACCAAAACAAAGACACTGCTGATTAGTCTCAATAGCTAGGTAAAACAATCGATGGTATATTGATGTTTGATACATTACAAAGAGATTAGTATCTCTATTTATAGTTACAGCAAAACAATGGAGAGTCGTGATTGACGCTTCACAATCAATTGTAATAAATGTAATTTATCCTTGACTAAATCTAACCTAAATCAGGCTATCTAAGTTAGTAAACAAATATTGACAGTACATAATGGAGATATGCATGGAACATAATATACGAGATTGATATGCTCTGGTAGAGATATTCTCGGGGCATAATATACGAGATTGATACGTTAATACC